>ML111642.1:0-66125 GCA_003697995.1 Taxidea taxus jeffersonii
AAAAAACTACAAATGAAGCTGGATGAAGTGACAATATGAAGGATTATACATATATGTGCGCATTAGTCTCTGGGAATGTGAGAGGCGAGGCGAAGGATACAGGAGACCAAGCTTTAGCATGTTCACACTCTGGCTGTTGCTGATACATCATGCCATGCCTTTGTTACCTCATCTTCCTTATCCAGCTGGTAAAACTCTATTCATCAAATAATCAACTTCCCTACAGAGCCTCACCTTACCTTCTCAGGAAACATCAATTCCTCCAGCCTCATGCCTTTGGGGTACCTTGTACACCAGTAATGATTCCTAATGTTATCACTCAAATACAAGTAAAATGTGAAGAAACACAGTGAATTAATTACTCCTGCCAGAGTACATTGCTAGGCACATTATAATAAGGTATTAGACCTAAGTTTGTTCAGGGACTTAACATGAATATCATAGATGAAAATAAATTGTGTAGAGAGAAAAGGATGCTATATCTAACCCAAGGGAAGCTTGGTATCTCTTTCATTAGTTATATTTGATCGATATGATTATGGCATATATTGTACAGAACAGAACAGGGGTTGGCTAACTTTTTCCATAAAACATCAATAGTAGGAGTGCTTGGGTGGCTCATTCGGTTAAGTGTCTATCTTCTGCGCAGGTCATAATTCCAGGGTCCTGGAATTGAGACCCACATCGTGCTCTCTGGTCAGTGGAGAGTTTGCTTCTCTCTCTCCTTCTGCCACTCCCCTGCTTATGGTCTCTGTCTCTTCAAATAAATAAAATCTTAAAAAACTTAAAGTTCAACAGTAACTATTTTAGGGTTTACAAGCTGTATATCTTTATCTCAACTACTCAACTCCCCCTGTTGTAATGCAAAAGCAACCATGGCAATATGTAAACAAAACGAACATGGCTGTGTTTCAGTGGAAGTTAATTTTAACAATAGGTGGCAAGCCATATTTGGTCCCTGGCTATAGTTTGCTGACACCTATTACAAGAGATAGAATTTCAACTAAATTTTGCAATATCTATTTTAGTAAATCTTTAGTTTTTGCATGGATTGTGATGATCTAATTATTATTATTATTATTTTTAAACAATCTGAGTAGCTATTTATTTATTTATTTATTTATTTATTTTTGCCTCATTAAACTGGCTAGGTTCAATAGAATAGCAATTGTTGAATAGAAATGGTGAGAGTAAACATCCTCAATTTCTTCCTAATATTAGAGAGAAGACATTTTGTCTTTCACAATTAAGCAAAATGTTGGATATAGATTTTTTGTGAATGTCCTTTTAAAATGTCATCGGTCATATGTGAACTATAAAAGTGTTCTTTGGGGCACCTGGGTGGCTCAGTTGGTTAAGCATCTGTCTTTGGCTCAGATCATGATCCTCTGGTCCTGGGATCAAGTCTCGCATAGGGTGCTTCTCCCTCTCTCACTCCCCCTACTTGTGTTCCCTCTCTCACTGTGTCTCTCTCTGTCAAATAAATAAAATATTTAAAAAAATATTTAAAAACCAATTAAAAGTGTTTTTTGATGCAAGGGAAACAAATAATTGGTTGTATAATAGCAGCCATGGAGAAAACTAAAAAGTTGAAAGTTAGTTATTTGAAAAGATAGTATGATTGAGTAACTCTGTAAAAAGTGAAGGAGGGATGGGGCACCTGGGTGGCTCAGTGGGTTGAAGTCTCTGCCTCAGCTCAGGTCATGATCCTGGGGCCCTGGGATCGAGCCTTACAACAGGACTCTGCTCAGCGGGGATCCTGCTTCCCCACCTTTCTCTCTGCCTGCCTCTCTACCTACCTGTGATCTCTCTCTCTGTCAAATAAATTAAAAAAAAATCTTTAAAAATAAAAGTGAAGGAGAAAAAAGAGAGAAAGGAAATGATAGTATCAAGAATTAAACTAGGTATATTACTATATCTGAAAGGAAAAGAAGAAAATATTGAGTACATTATAGCAATAATTCAGTGAAATAGAAAAATCTCTTAGAAAAGCCCAGATTAACAAAAACATAAAGATAAATGGAAAAGTTGAATAGCCTTACTAGTTTTATATCTAACAAAACACTGAATTAGTAAATAAAAAAAATTCTTACACAGATTTCCATATATGGATGCTTTTGTTGGTGAAAATTTTATGGAAGAAAAAATGCCAACTTTTCATAAACATTCTTAGAAAATGAGGGACAAACCCCTTTCCAGTGATTTTTTAAAAATAAATATGAAAAATTTTTCTTAACAACTGTCCCTCAATAATGTGTCAATTGAAACTCTGCTTTTCACTACATGCTAGTAGCCTTCATCACACCATTTTGATACATTCCATAAGACTTCAGTTATACTTGGGTACTGCAGTGGTATAGTTTTTGTATTTAGAACTCAGTCTTTTTTATTAAGATTTTCCAATCTTGAGCTTTATTCAGAGATTATCCCTTATTCTGCACTACAGTACAGGTCATCTTTGCTTGTAATAAGTTGGTTATAGGTGGTGTGAACTGGGAGAGATGCCCCTCACCCTCACCTGAGAGCTGGGTTCTCTGCTCTTGGGCTCTGAAGGGGAATATAAGAGGCAAAAGTCTCTCTTCATAACTGGTCAGTCAGTGGTGGGGAAGCATTCCAGAACTCACATGGCTCTGTCTGCTTGGCTGGTCGCCTCTGCTGGAGGAATTGTTTCTACAAAGATGGTGGGGGTATGGGGACTTTCTTGGTGCTCAATTTCAGCTTCACCCCTGAGAACTAATGTTCAGCTCTGCCAGTCCCAATCTCTTTCCTGGATTTGTTGTCCCACGAATTTTGAACTGTCTCTAACTCTTATTCCTTCTATAACCTTTGTGTTTGTTCACATAAATAACAGAAATGACTAGACTTTGTTTCCACAACCTCTAAGATACATGAAGAAACTTACATTCATTTCCGGTCACAGATTATGTTCTCCAGAAAGCAGACTATGAGAAGGGTACTTACATGTAGGAAATCTACTGGAGAATGTTTCAGGATCATCAACCAAGATAAGAGAGCTGGTAGGTGCTGGCACTATGATTTTTATAATTATCTGACAATAAAATCTGTGCTTGTTCATTTCTACTATGCCCTACTGTTTCCACAAGTCTCACTCCTTTTAACATCAGGCTGAGCACTTCCATGTTATTGGTGATATCTACAACATATGGCCTACAAGGTCTGCTTTGCAGGGGGTGATGTATCTCCCAATAATATTTACAAATCAGAATATATTTGATATTAAAGCCTAAGTCATTACAAGACAAGAATATTATAGTCCAATTTTACCCAGAAACACAGTCTCAAAAAATCCTTGGCAAAATATTGTCAAGTAGAATCCAGCAAAATTTGGAATGAAAAATATATGATGACCAGCGGAATTCAATCCAAGAAATCAAGATTGTTTAATCATCAAAAATTTAATCAGCATAATTTTCCACCTTAACAAAATTAAGGAGATAAAACAATTGCTCATCACAAAGATTGGATAAAAATTATCTGGTAAAATTAAAACTTTATTCATAATAAAAGTTCTCAGCAAAGTAGGAGTTGAAAAAAAATTTCCACAGTCCAAAAAAGTACATCTTTAAAAACAAACAACAGCTAACACTGTATATTATGGTGAAATACTGAATATTTCCCCTTTGTGATTGAAAAGAAGGCAAGAGTGCTTAATGTTGTCACTTCTATTAAATATTGTTTTGAGGGGCATTAGCTAGTGCTACAAGGTGAAGATAGAAAACATAGATATTAGAATGGAAGAATTAAAACTGTGTTTATCACAGAAGACATTCTTTTTACATTGAAAATTTTTAAGAAACAAACAAAAAGGTAATCTTTAAGAAACTTATAAAACCACTACTAGAATTAGAGTAAAGGACATTCATAAGAATGTAGGATAAAATCTAATAGAGATTCACCTAGTAAAAGAGAAATGTATTTTACAGAGTTGCAACCATCCAAAAGCAGATGAACAGGTGTATAACTTTGTCTTTCAGCCAAATGGAGAGAGAAATATTTCAATATTTCATTATTAACCTTGATGTTTGTCATAGTTTTGGGGTTTTAGTTTATCAAGTTAAGCAACTCACTTTTTATTCCTATTTCTCTGAGTTTTTATAATAAAAACCAAATTTTAGCAAATGCTTTTTCTAATTCTAGAGAGATGATGTGATTGTCTTCCTTTATTTGGCCTATATGTTGAATTACCTTTATTAACTTCCTAATGTTAAACCAAACTTCAATTTCTGGAGGAGAAAAATAAACTTGGACATGATACATTATCATTTTTATACATTGATGAATTTGATTTGAGAATGCTTGTCTATGATTTTCCATATACACCCAGTGCATCTCTAAGATTGAGATCAGGTTGTAGTTTTCCTTTCTCATGTTGACCTTGTTGGGTTTTGGTGTCAAGTTTATGTTTATTTGAGAATATCTCCACCCCCATTTTCTATTATCTAGAAAAGTTTCTATAGGTTTAGAATTATTTCTTATTTTAATTCTGCTAAATTTACTCCAAGAATCCCACTTGTACTAGGGCTTTATGACTATTCAATTGACTATTGAATGACTAGTAAATTTCTTGAATATTAACTATAATTCAATTGTCAACTAAAGACATAATCACACATTCATGAAACCCAATGAACCTCAGGCAAGACAGAAGAATTATATCCATAAAAGTGTATAGTGAACCTGCAAAAAAATGTTAAGATACAAAGAAAATTCTCTAAAAGTATCCAGAAGAAACAAAAGAAGAAAAAAATCCCTTCAATTAACTATTGACTATTCAATTTCTTTAATAGTTATAATATTATTCATGTTTTCTATTTCTTATAATTACTCTTACAATTAGCATTTGTTTCCAATTTAAAAGGTGTGGCATATCTATTTGATATACATATTTGATATACAATACATATGAATGATATTCAAAATATTTTAGGACTATAAAAACAACAAATATATTTATAAATAGATGACACTGAAATACTCAGTTTTAGTAATATAGTAATTTAGCTCCATAATTTAATAACATTTAATGTACATGGAACTACTAACCCTGTCATAAAAGTTATTAGGGTAAATTATTGATAAAATCATTCTAATATAATCTAATTTACTTGTTGATTTTTGGAACTATTAGTGTCATCTTTTGTTTAATATGTCTCTTTTTAACTAATTCATGAGGCTCATTAAAATGATACTCATACTATCATTTGTAGCCTCCACAGTAGCAACTTTTGCTAACAACATTAGGGAAGTAACAGCAATTCCATTTATTTCTTTTTTCTTTTTTTCAGATTATTTATTTATTTATTTATTTGAGAGCAAGTGAGAGAGAGAGAGAGAGAATGGGCATGAGCAGGCTTGAGGGGCAAAGGGAGAGGGAAAAGCTGGCTCCCCACTGAGGAAGGAGCCTGAAATGGGACTCAATCCCAGGGCCCTGGCATCATGACCTAAGCTGAAGGCAGACACTTAACGTATTGAGCCATTCAGGAACCCAGCCATTCCATTTACTAACAACCATTTAATAATAACAAAATCTCTTTTAACAGAGTTGTAAGAAATACTCAATATCACATCTCTGTAACTGACTAAGTTACTATGTTTGTTTCCTAGGACAGCTCTGCAAAGTATCATTAATCAGATGGCTTAAAACAACAGAAATGTATTGTTTCATTGTTCTGGAGGTTAGAATTTCAGTATCATGTAGTGGGGGACCACACTGTCTCTGAAAACTGTAAGAAAATCCTTTCCTGCCTCTTCTTAACTACTGATGATTTGTTGGCAAACTGGCATTTCTTGGTTTTCAGCTGCACTAACTGTATTCTCTGCCTTTTCTTTGGTATTCTGCTTGTGTCTGTTTCTTCACATGTGGACACATTGGTGTCCACTCTACTCCAGTGGGAACTCATCTTAACTAATGACATCTGCAACAGCCATAAGTGAAGATATCATTGAATCCTTTTCAGGCAACATAATTCAACCCATAACAGTTACCAAATTATTTTTTTAGAATATGTTATGAAATTTGTTTAAACCTAATTCCTCAGCTAACTAAGATGTACCATGCTATGGTTTAGATATAGTTGCACTGACCTCTGGCTTCTACCTTCTAACAGCCAGACTGTCACTCCTTTGAAGGTATTTTTGTCTTTTTTCCCTTCTGGATACTTTTAGAGGTTTCTTTTTTTATATCTTATCTTTTTGCAGTTTCACTATATGCAGGTAGAACTTTTCTTATCCTTGCCTGTGATTCACTGGTTTTCATTAATATATAATTAGATATCTTCACAGATTCTGTTTTATTCTTTTTCTTTTCCAGAATTCCTGTTAGATATATCCTGTTAGATAAATGTCAGATGTTTCAATGCTTTCCTCCATAGTTCTTAGTTCATAATAGTTCCCACTTCTTTGCCCCTCTGTGCTGCATTCTACATAATTAATTTTAATCAATACTCCAGTTCTTTAATTCTCTCTTCAGCATTTTCTGATCTTCATATCTTTAAATAGAGGTTTTAAAATTTTAATTTAGTTCATAACTTTATACTTATGATATTTTCATTTCTTGAAATGGTATTAGATTCTCTTTAAAATCTGATTATTTCCTGTGTTTCCAACTTCCTGTTAATAATATTCACAAGCGAGTACCTGGGTGGCTCAGTCATTAAGCGTCTGCCTTCGGCTCAGGTCATGATCCCAGAGTCCTGGGATTGAGCCCTGCACTGGGCTCCTGCTTGGCAGGAAGCCTGCTTCTCCCTCTCCCAGTTCCCCTGCTAGTGTTCCTACTCTCGTTGTATCTCCCTCTGTCAAATAAATAAATAAAATCTTAAAAAAAAATTCACAAGCATTTATTTTATTTCTTTAAATATAGTGACCATGATTATATTATGGTTATCTGATTATTTCTAAAATACCTAAAAATTTTTGCTGGTTTATTAGTCCTATCTATTGTTTGGCGCTTACCACAGTGCTTTGTTAAGAATGTTTATTGAACTTTTTGCTTCCCATGTAACAAGCTGTGGAAATTCACCCAGGTACACAATAGGAAATTCATTTAGTATAGACATGCATGCCTTCAGTGTAGAACTACAGAATCACCTCTCTAGAAAACTTTAGATTACATTTGTGGCTTAAGGTCTTTAAATGCCCAGGTAATGGCAATGTCGGTGGTAAATCCTTGTGAGGGGTGAATATGGGTTACAATTTCATATCATTTTCCCTCTGATTTTCTTAGCTCCTAGACAACTTTCCTTGCAGTCATTTGGGGTATGGCTGTATGGCAAGTTCGCTGTCAGATCACCTTTGAAGGGAATATGCACTCCTTTATACTTCCTATGTAAGCACCTTTGGTTTGTTGTTTTTAATCTGGGCACTCAAGCTTTGATTTCTAGGTTCTGAAAATGTTCTCAGGTTAAAGGAGTTTAATACTCTCTTTACTTCCTAGAGCCCTGCTTTACATTAAATACTTAAATACTGGCACAATTATTTCTTCCTTTTTTAAGATTTTACTTATTTATTTGTTTGGGAGAAAGCAAGCAAGCAAGAGAGCACTACCAGGGGGGAAGGAGGATGGCAGAGGGAGGGGAGGTGGAGGGAGCCCTACATGGAGCTTGATTTTAGGACCCTGAGATCATGACCCAAGCTGAAGGCAGGCCCTTAATTGACTGAGCCACCCAAGCACCCCTATTGCTTCCTATCTTAACTATAATTTGATGTTGTAAGAAGCTGCTAAAATATATGTAATCCAGTATTTTAGTTGTTTTCAGAAAAAGCATTAGTCCAAATACTATTTCAGTCTTATTACTAAACATAGGATTCTTGTTTATTTCATTTTTTATTAGATAACTAACAGTTTTATCTGAAACAAAAAAGTAAATGCATCTGTACCAAGCCATAAACAGTCATTTACATGAGGCCTTTTTAATCGTTAACCTTAACAAGACACCAAACATAACAAGGCAGTAGCTAGATCACACATTTTAATTATTTATATCATTTTGTAATAAATTTACATTAAACATACTGAAAGAATGTTTTAAGGAAGATTGGTAAAATTTATATAGAGAGTTGGCAACAAAGCTAAAATAAAAAACACTCTGACCTTTTATTTAGATATTTCTTCTAACTGTATATTATAAAGAATATTTTATCTATATTAATCATCATTAAATTGTGAAGAACATTAGTGTTTCTAGAGAATGAAAGATGTTTAAATAGGAAAGCACTGAGATGTGGAAGAGAGAAACTTAATGAAAGCAGTTGTCCCTTTGAAATATTTTTAATATCATCGACGCTAAACACTCACTATATAAATAGGATTCTGAAAAGTTTCTGTGAATGCAATCAATCAGTCATTCACCTATTCCAAACACATTTTTCAGACATCCTTTAAGCATATTTTTCAGGAAGTTTTCTCTCATCAACCCCTACATCTCTCTTTGTGTCATTCTTTTTTGGTGTTCTTATTTTCTTCATTTTTTTTTTTAAGATTTCACTTATTTATGTAGAGAGAGCATGCAAGTGTGGGGAGGGGCACAGGGAGAGCATTTCCAGCAGACTCTGTGCTGATTATGGAACATGAAGAGTCAGACGTTGAACTGACTTCGCCATCTAGGAGCCCTGTTGTTCCTTTTTCTTTTTTTTTTTTTTTTTTTTTTTTCATAAAAAGCAATCAACAGCCAATAATAACTATCATTACTTTACTTTTATTATATTCCAGAAATTTAGTAAGCATTTCATTACATTATTTCATTTAAAACCCAACAGAGGTCTGAGAGTTAGTCTCTTAATGCATTTTAAGGTAAGGGAAATGAGTTAAAGAACCAGTCCAATGTCACACAGTTAATGAACTGCACATACTGAGTCTTGTCTGACTTCAAAGACAGATGCTCTGCTGCCTCCAAAGTAATAGATGTGTGGTACCTTTAAAGAGAATTAAAAAGTAAAAAATGAGTTTAACAGCATCACACCAATTAGTTCTCCCTCCTATTCACATACATATTCACAGAGATTCTGTTTTTCACAGTTGTCCACCAACCAGTGAACAGTGATTCCGTTTTCAGTGACATCATCTGCAGAGAAATGTACTGCAGAAGCCAGAAAGTAATTTAAAAGGAATTTCAATCTCTACTAACACCTGCCAAAAACATTGTTGGGACTCTTCAGTCATACTACTGCTAAGTGCTTCCAATATTCTCTTTTCTCTTCTTCCCAAATTCTCTCAGGCACTTCTCAGAGTGTTTCTCCCTTCTTCTCCTTTATTATACAGATTAGCAAAATTTCACTTGGCATTTCCTTGTGAACTTCTCCCATCTCCATGGTCTTTACTTTCTCTTTTGTTTTCAAATTCTGAACTAGAATACTTAGCATTAGGCTGTTAGAGAAGGTCTACCTTCTAGGAAGTGACAGAGGCTAGAAATACATGCACATTGTGTATGTGTGTGATATAAAACAGAATTTGGGTGTGCTCATGCCTAAAATAGAAAAAAAAAATCTAGGGTAAAAAGATGAAGAAAAAAATGAGCTTCCAGTTGCTGTGGCCATTTTGCTTATTTTATAAGGAAGGCTTATGAATAAACAGAGTAACTGAATCTAAACTACAATTACTTCTCTGCAGAAAGGTGACCATGGCAAGGGGAGATATGTTCTTTAAGGCATTCTCTTCCACTAAAGTCCTGAAGTAGACTTCCCTAGTGTTTAACGAGGTAAGCAGTTCCAGAATATGTAAAATTCATTCATAGATATTAAAATGAATATTTTTATTTTATAATAGTCAGTTCAGAAAATACTTTATGGCATTGTGTATAAAGTTAAATATTTACTCACCAAAACCCAGCAGTATTTCTCCTAGTTTTTTTAATTAAAAAAGAAAGGAAAACCATTGTCACACTAAACATATTTGTAAATGTTTATAGCAACTTTATGAATAATGGCCCCAAGCTAAAAACAATCTAAATGTTCAACAAATGATGAACAGTTAAATCTTGATACTTCACACATTAGACTACTACTCAGTCATTAAAAGGAATTAGCTACTGATACATACAGTGATATGGATAAATCTCAAAAGTATTATGTTAAATTAAACAAGTCACTTAGTCACAGAAAATAAATAGCTATATGATTCCTTTGAATGACATTCTAGAAAATTCAAAATTATGGAGACATAAATTAGATATGTGTTTCCCAGGGGCTGGGGTTAGGAAGGAGACTGACAACACAGGGGCCCAAGGGAACTCTTTGGAGTCATGGGAATATTATATATCTTGATAGTAGTGGTGATGACCTGGTTTATATTTGTTAAAAAATAAAAATAAAAATGAATATTTTAATTTGTCACATATATTAAATGTGTGTGTTAATGTGTATGTTCAAACTACTTAAAAATATTTTTGCATATTATTTTTAGATGTATTTTTAACACACTTAGGAGAATAACTGTCAACAACCCTAAAGTTTTCCAAATTCTATACTCTTCCCTGGAACTAACAGTTTAGGAAGCTAGATTAGTTTTCTGGTCACTTGGGTTTCATTTAACATATTGTTACCTTAATGCCCTATTGCTGTGAAACTCTTTTCTTACATAAATTTTACCATGGAGAGCCCCAGTCCACTCTGTGGTGCCTGAGTGGAAGTGTGCTGTCACCACAGAGGGCTACTGGGGCTTGCCCCTAAATGAGTGAAATTGTAGCCATGAAGTAGGAGTTGAGGAAAGTAGAAGACCCTGTCTTTTTTGCCAAACTCACTTGAAGTAGAGCAACTGGGGAGTCATTTCAGTAACAAGGAGCTGGGACATGGGAGAACTGGGTGAGGAGTAGAACCAGGTTCAATGGCTCAAATGTCACAGGCTTGCTGTGACTCAAATGTCACGGATTTGCTGTTCTTAACCAGATTTCATGGATTTTATTGAATAAATCAAATTGTTTCTCAATTTGTTGTAAGCACATAGGACAATTCCCAGAGACTTTATATGGCTATTATTATTGTTTAATATAATTTTCGCATACACCAAAAAATGGCTGTTTGCTAAGGAAAGTATTTATTGAACTCCTCACACTGCCTTTCCAGGAGTCCAGGGCAATTTTTTTTAAAGATTTTTAATTAATTTATTTATTTGTCAGAAAGAGAGCAGAGTCAGGCAGAGTGGCAGGCAGAAGCAGAGAGAGAGGCAGGCTCCCTGCTGAACGAGGAGCCTGATATGGGACTCAGTCCCAGGACCCTGGGATCATGACCTGAACTGAAGGCAGTGGCTTAACCAACTGAGCCACCCAGGGATCCCCAGGACAAACTTTTACTAATATTCAGAAATTTCAGAGTTTCATAATTGGTCTTGTTCATATAGTACAAGGGAATGGTTAGGGAATGATTCTACCTAGTTGGCACATATATAAACTGAAACAGTACTTCTCAACTGTGGTGCCACATGGTCCCTACAGGGAGAGCTTTTTAAAACACTGATGAACACACCTTATCCCAAGATATATTCTAGTTCAACTCTTCTGGATAGGACCTGAGTATCAGTAATTTAAAAATAATTTCTGGGATGATCCAAACTGGAGCCAGATTTGAGAACTACAGAATTAGACATTTTAGAGGGGCCTTGTGGATTGGATTCATAGTTGAAACTATGTAACTTTTATGTTTTCCTCCAACATTGAAAATTGAGAAAACAACTTTTCTGAGGGAATCTGTGTATTGAGGAGTTATCCCTTCTTTACACCATTATATATAAATAAATAATGAAAATAACTCAGAGCATAAAGTTTTTAATTACTTTTATTTGATAAAAGCATGACTTGAACAAAATAAAATTTTCTTTTCTCAGTCTTCTAGATATATAGTCATCTATGCAAATATGCTATTATTTATAAACCTATTCAGGGATTATGTTTATTACAGCAAGTGACATGTTGGTAGAACTTAGTAAATTTCATGTCTGCAACAATATGGCAATCAGATATCATTTGACAAGCATTGCCTAAAAGGACAAGCATTGCCTAAAAGAGATCTGGAAGCATATAAAAGGTGTAAGGGGAAAAATATAGGAAAGCCCCACCACAATCCAGGTAGAATCATTTTCCTGACTTTCTGTAGGAATTCTTATTATCACCTAAAGTGGATTTGACTAGGAGGCTTCCAAAGATTATGGTCTTTATGTATCCAAAATAAAAAGAAAATTAAAAGCAATATTTTTAGAAACCTTGCTGTAATTATTATACCATTCCTCCCTAGAGGATGGGGATTTCATTTTAAAATTGCAGCAATTGTTACTTTCTCCTATGTGATTTTACCTAATTATATAAGTGGACTATGTTTTTGTACAAGATTATCATTAGTGTGACAAATTTCTTTCCATGTTTCAGTTTGTGAGGAATTTACTAGTAAAATCTATTATTTTTTTATTCTTTGGTCTTTTTAAAAGTGTTAATCAACACTGTGACAAGACTTTACTTAAATACCATTTTCTTTTAACATTTGGATAATTACCAGAAATGATTTAATTAAAGTTTAAGAAGAAACCAACACATTGTGATCTACATTGTAAGAAATCATTAAAAGTTAATGTCAAAGGCAAAATATTACTCATCATTCTTGCCACTGTCATTTGAAAAGGAGGGTAAGGTATTCAATATGCTGATATCTTGAGAACACATTTTTACTGGGTCTTTTTTCATGTCTCCTAACCATCCCAGGTATGTTGGTATAATAACATAATAATTTAAATGATATCAAATGTGAAATAAAATGAAAATTTAACTTACAAAGACAGTAGTTTTCAAACAAAAATAAAAACAGAAACAGGAATAAACAAGTCCACCCAAATTTTAACAAATTTCAAATTTCCTGATAACGGTAAACTCATCATATCTCGGGCCAAATGCGACTTAGAGAGGCTGTCTGTCTTCATTCCTTATATTCACATTGTTGAAACCTTGTTATGTTTTGATTTCTTATTTTTTTTTCACCCTCACATCACAAAATACTAGCAAGTTCTTTTGACTAATTCTCCAGAATCTCTTTTACTCTTCTTCCCACTGCCATTATAATTCTTTCTTGATATAGCAGGGTTAACATATGAAAAACAAGAACTCAAATAATTGATTGACCCTTTTATAAGTTCTGATGTTGAATTGATCTTTGACAAAGAAGCAAAGACAATTCAATGGAGAATTTTTTCTCAATAAATAAATAAATAATGCTGGAACGACCATATATTCACATGCAAATAAAAATAATTCATGAAAGAGAAAATTTATACATTGGACTCCATAAAATTAAAATTTTTGTTCTGCAAAAGACACAGAAATGAGAGAATGAAAAGAATCCACTGACTAGGAGAAAATCTTTGCAATGCATATCTGGTAAGAGGCTAGTATCTAAAATACACTAAAAATTCTTAAGTAAGAATCTTACTCTTTAAGAATGAGAGTAATGAATTAAACAATCCAATTAAAAAGTGAACACAATATTTGAGCAGACATCTCACTAAGAAAAAAATATAGATGGCATATGCTTACAAAAAGATGATCAATATCATATGTCATCAGAGAATTTAAAATTACAACAATAATTAGATACCACTACACAATTATTAAAGAGGCTAAAATCCAAAGCACTGAGAACACCAAATGCTGACAAGGTTATGGTGCAATAGCATTTATTGCTGGTGGGGATACAAAATGGTACAGCCACTTTGGAACCCATTTTGACAGTTTCTTATGAAATTAAACATACTCTTAATGTACAATCTAGCAATTTCACTGCTTGTTATTTAATTAAACAAGTTGAGAACTTCTGTTCACCCATAAACCTGCACAAGAATATTTATAGCAGTTTTATTTATAATTTCTAAAACTTGGAGGTAACCAAGATGTTTTTCAATAAATAAATGGATAAATAAACTGTGGTACATCAAGACAATGGAATATTATTCAGCAATAAAGAAATGAATTATCATTCCATGAAAAGACATGGAAGAAACTTAAAAGCATATTGCTAAGGGAAGGAAACTAAGCTGAAAAGTTTACATACTGTATGATTCTAACTATACGGCATTCTGGAAAAGGTGAAACTATGGAGATAGTAAAATGATTACTGATTGCTACGGGGTCTGTGTAGGAGAAAGGGATGAATAGGTAGAGAACAGGATATTAAGGCACATGAAACTATTCTGTATGACACTATAATGGGGGATCTATGCCATTATACATCTATCAAACACATAGATTACACAACACAGAGAGTGAACCTGAATGTAAACTATGGAATTTAGTTAATGTAGCAATTTTGGCTCATCAATTGTAACAAAGATAGCACATAATTTAAGATGATAATAATAAGGCAAATTTTGTGGGTGGCAGGGCAGTTGAGGGGTTATAGGAAAACTCTGTACTTTCCACTAAATCTTTCTGTAAATCCCAAGCTGTTCTGAAGTCTAGTAATTGTTTTGAAAAAAAGTTCCTGATGGCTTTTTACTGCTTTAGAACAAAATTTAAGCTTTTCGCTTTCCTTTAAGGTCCTTCATGCTGTGTTTCCTATCTATCTTTCTTATTTAATCTTCTACTGCATTTTACTTGTCCCAAATATCCTCCATCCTCCATTATGTTAATCAGATATAATAAAACTTTCCAATTCAGGACGTATACAATTGCTATCCCCTAGGTAATATTTTTACCATAAATCTTCACTCCTTCCCTTCATTCATATGCCTTCAAATAAGATTTAATTACCAATTCACCAGCAGTTCATTTTGCACAGGACATCAGAGCAGATGATATGTTCTCATGTATATTTCTCATGTTTCACTTACATAAGACTGATATTTTATAAAACCAGGTATCTCATTTGTCCTGTCTATAACTGTCACTTTACAACTGTTTCACAGTCTACAAAAATGGCCATTATGTAATATTCACAAAATTAATACTTGAATCAATTAATTATTGCAATTTTATAGGTGAGAAAAATAAGAAATTGAAAGTTTGATGGCTTGTTAATGTCTATTCAGGTGGAATGTCAGAGGAAGGGAATCTTGTTTCCTGCTGTCTCTCTGTCTAGTGGATGTTCCTCTGTAATAGACCATGAGGCAACACAGCATAGGACAGTCCTACCATCATTGGCATAATTTTAGGGAAATAGAGTGGTATTCATTAAGGCTGACATGAAGTTTTTGTCAATTAGGATGTAATAAAAGCTTAAGTGAGTCACAGTGAAGATGATATTCAATAATATATATCAGATTCAAATATATGGATTTTTTTCCTAAAATACACTGTATGTTGATTTTCACTTACATACATTACATATCAAAACAGAATCCCATCATTATGGTCTACAAATACTAGATCTCCACATTTACTGCTCTGGGTAATGAGCTTTTCCCTATAGCCTCCTACGTCACCTCTAGTCTCTGATATCATTAGTTAAAATGTATTTTAACAAGAGAAATTAAATGCCCAGAATTTTTTGACCTGAGGATTGAATGGTGTTACATATCAATCAAAAGATATTTGAGACCTCATGTGGGTAAAGTTATTACACTCTGGGCTATACAACAGAATGAGTGGTTCATTTCTTTCTCAGGTTTATGCACATTTAGGACCATTTATTTAATGTTACAGTGAGATCACAAATTCAAGGATAAAATATATAGTAAAATTATTAGATTCACCCTTAATTTGGTGGGTTTGAAAACTTTTCATATCATTTCTCTGTTCCCTTAGATTAAAGACCCAGAAATGCCCCTTTTAATAGGTCTAAAATAAATGAAAATTTGAGAGGGAATTTAATTAACTTTAAATCAGTGTTTTCAACAAAGTTGAACTGTGCATAAATATAAAATATCAGCTTAATTGATATACTCATTTATAGCAAGATAATACATATGGGTAAATTATCATCTGTTACCTATGTTATAATATAGTTCTGTTCCCCTAAGTAATTTAAGTTGGTTTTATTGAGATAATAAACATTTATTGATGAAGTGAGTGGCCTATCATACATAGTGGCATACAATTTTAGATGCTTTAAAACTTGTTACTGCTCTAAATCTTCACAATGACATTTGAGTGTCATTGTCATTTCATTAACATTGCACATCATTTTATACTTCAATTAGGTAACTGCAGATCTTAATGAGATTTTAGTAGTAACAATATGCACTATCATAAAATTTGTGAGCTCTTATGGTGAAATTAAGGTCCAATGCTTGTATGGAGTTGTAAACTTCCTGAGACAGCTCAAGTAAATGGAGACTGGTGCCCCTGGCTGACTTAAGGCAAAATTTATCACATACAGTTTCATGCATTCTTTTTGGAGTCTCTGCTCCTTTCTGTACAATTAGCATGTCAGTATGTGAGCCACAGAGCACTTGATGTCCAGGGATTTCCTTTCAGGTTTAGAGGGATTGGTAATCCCTAAATAATCTAATCTATTTTCCTTAACTTTGTGTAAAAAGAAAGACACTGAAACTCAGAGAGGCTCTGATCAATGACATACAGCTAAGGTGTTACAGATAGAGGCAGAGAAATGGGTTTTGCTGATTCATATTGCCTGTGTATTTGAGTTGTGACTGTTTCAAATCAAAAGTAAACAACCTGTAACCAAATTTTGGAAATTCACTGGCCAGAGGTCAAATGAATGGAAGTTTAAGGTGTTAAGTCCAATGCCATTGTATAAGGGAGAGAAAGAAATATTCATGAGATCACTATCAGCAGTAATTATATAACACAAAGAAAGAAATTGGAAGTTATGTGTTGGAAGTGATAAGTGTATGTGGTGGGGGGAGGTCACATGCTTTGTCAAGCCTACCAATACATCCATGTTACTCTATCAATATTAAATGTTCATTAAAAACATCATATTACTTGACCCATCAATAACAATTAACAAAACTGATCACTCCCATCCTTAGTTTTCAGGACTTCACACATATTTGATTTTTCCTCTTACTTAAGTTGTTATTTCTACTTAATCTCCTTTGGTCTCTCCTCAACCCTTTCAATTCCGGATATTGAGGTGTCGAGGGCTCAATCCTTGGATTTATTCTCTCGGCGTTCACATTTAGTCTGAAACTCCTGATTGTTTTTGCCACCCAAATTTGTTCCACCCATTCATCTCAGTCACATGAAATACTATCTTTCTAGATGTTTCAACCAAAATCTTTGATGTTATATTCAACTTTTCTCTTTGTTCTATAAATTACTTCCAATCTATTAGCAAAAATATATACAGATGCAGGCACATCTTTGCTGTCACTAAAGCTCTCATGTTGGTCCAAGCTACAGATATCTCTTCTCTGCATTCATACCTTGTTTCCCTGCATCTGCAATTACTTTCCTTTAGGGTGTTCTACACAATACATCTAAGTTATTATATCATTCCTCCACTTAAAGCCCTTCATTCATTTACTTACTTCTTCATCAACTATTCATTCTGCATTCATTCATTGATTTAGTCATCAAATGTTTTCACATGGTAGACCCTCTTTAGATGCTTGGTGTCTACCACTAAACAAGCATAAGTGATGCCTGCCTTCATAAATTCACATTCAAGCAAGGAAGAAACATAAAATAAACAACATATATGACTTAGAACATAAATTTTTAATTTTAGGAAAAATAGTAAATGTAGATCATGGTAAGGGGTATCCAGAAAGCTAGGTCAATAATGGTGGAGAGAGGCACAAGCAGGCTGCAGTATTAAAGTAGGTGGTTAGAGTAAACCTCATGAGAAGGTGAGATTTGAGCACAGATTTGAGGGAGATAAAAACTGACATGTACATCTGGAGGAAGAATGTCCTGGACACAGGGAACAATAGCCACAAAGTCAAAAGTAGAAGCCTATCTAGAGTGCCCTAATCATTTTGCTCCCATAATACTATTCCCTAATACTTGAGTTTTCTTCCCATGGTCTTATACAAGGGTCTTCATTTTTGGGGCTCCTTCTTCCTGGAATGTGCTTTTCAGAGTATTTTCAAGCCTCAAGTATGAAACTCTTCTATATCTTTGCTCAAATTTAACATCAGAGAGATATTCCCCTGGCTGTATTATTTAAAACTGCAATTCCTCTTACCTGGTACTATCCATCTCCCTCCTCTGCTTTAATTTTGACAATTCTACTCAGCATAATTTATTATACCATATAACTTATTTGTCTTATATGTTGTCTATCTCTCAGTCCAAAGGGTAATCTCCACAAGTGCAGGGATTTTTGTGTATTTTGCTTATTGTACTATCCCCAGCACCTAGAACAGTGTCTGGCACTACTTCTTTGGGCTACTCTATATTTTTTTGTTTTTATTTTTTAATTTGCATTTATTCTTTAAAATTTATATTCTTTAAAATTTTAATTCCAGTATAATTAATATATATGTTATAATAGTTTTAGGTATAAAAATTATGGTGCTTCAACAATTTTAAACATTACTCAGTGTTTGTCATGATAAGTATACTTTTAATTCCCTTCACCTATTTTACTCATTTCCCCACATGCCTCCCCTGTGGTAACCACCAGTTCTCTATAGTTAGAAGTCTGTCTTTGGTTTGTCTCTTTTTTTCTTTGTTCATTTGTTTTTCTTTCTTAACTTCCACATGTAAGTGAAATCATATGGTATTTTTCTTTCTCTGACTGACATTGGGGACATCTTTGGTGTGCTCTCTATTTTAATCTAGTGAATGGAATTAGCAAAGCATTGAATAAATATTCATAGAATGAAAAAATGGATGCTTGGGTGGTTCAGTCAGTTAAACATCTGCCTTAGGCTGGGGTCATGATCCCAGGTCTTGGGATTGAGCTCTGAGTCAGGCTTCCAGCTCAGCGGAGAATCTGTCTCTCCCTCTCCCTTTGTCCCTCTTCCCTGCTCCTGTGCATGCTCTCTCTCTCTCTCAAATACACAGATAAAATCTTTTTTTTTTTTTAAATGGATGCTTATTTTAGAATCCCTAATTTCTCCACTAGCATTGCCCATTAAAATGAAACAAACAGATAAATACTATAGTTATGTAAGATACTAACATTAGAAGAGGCTAGGTTAAGGGTATACCAGACCCCAACTCATAAGGTTGGTTAAGGTCCTTGCATCTTTAAGTATTTAAATGGTAATATTGGAGTTCTCACAAATTGTAGATCAGCTGGATGGGTAAAATATGACTTCTCAGAAGGGACCTTCATGTCATTAAAAATGTATTGACTGGAATGCTGATCAAACATTTTTGGAAAGATGTTTAAAACATGGAGCTCCTGGATGGCTCAGTCAGTTAAGCATCTGCCTTCAGCTCGGGTCATGATCCCAGGGTCCTGGGATTGAGCTCTGCATTGGGGTCCCTGCTCAGGGGGAGTCTGCTTCTCCCTCTCCTTCTGCCACTGCCTCCTGCTTGTGCTATCTTTCTATCTCAAATATATAAATAAAATCTTTTAAAAAAGAGATGTTTAATACTTTATAAAAGTGGCTGCTAACTATAAATTACACAGTAAAGTTCTGTCCAGCTCCATCTACAAGTTTGAGACACCTTTTTCCCCCTAAAATTCTGTAGTTTTTTGGGTGGTGTTTGTACCCTTGGTGAAGTACCAGCTTGCCTGGGTGGAATGAAACCAGGCATTCTGGAGTCCTTTGGTTTGGTTCAGTCCAATCTGCCAGACTACGGGTTTCATGCTAGAACAGTACCTCCCAGAGAAGGTCATTTAACAACTGTGTGTCCATGCTAAAATAAGGGGTAATGCTACAGATGGTATCCATTTTTAGTTGATTTCTGTACATGGGTAAGGTAGGGATCAAACTTCATTCTTCTAAATCAGTTGTCCCAAGCCCAATTTTCTAAAAAAACCTATACTTTCTCCTATCAAATTATCTTGGCATCCTTGTCAAAAATCAATTGTTCAAAAAAAATCAATTGTTCATGAATGTAAAGGTTTATTTCTATATTCAAAGTAATATGCCAGGACCATACCGTCTAGAACACTTTGCAATAAGTTTTAAACTAAAGAATTATGAATATTCCAACTTTGTTCCTAGTTTTCAAGACCATTTTAGCAAAATTATGTCCCTTGTATTTTCACATAAATTTTAGAATAAGCTTGCTAATTTCTGCTACAGATCTAGATTGGGTTTATTGAGGATTGTGTTGAATTGTAGATCAATTTGGGGAGTATTGCCATCTTAACAATAAGTCTCATAATAATGAACATGGGGTGCCTTTCCATTTTTTGGGTCTTCCTAAATTTCTTTTGACAATATTTTGTAATTTTCAGTGTGCAGATTTTATGCTATTCTTTAATTGATTCCTATGTATTTTGTTCTTTTTGATGCTGTTGTTAACTTAATGATTTACTTAAATTTATTTTTGGATTCTTCATTCCCAGTATATTGAAATATAACTATTTTTTACATGTTGATCTTGTATGCTGCAACTGCTGGCCTTGTTTATTAGAGATATTTTTAAGGGAAAAGTACAATGGGGAGTCAACCTTAACATATTTATGTTTCCTTAGTCTGAAATATGTTTTGAAAGCATGCAGAGTGTGTCTAGCTATAGACATGATCAAGCTGAATAATGCAAGAAGTCATGCCAGATACCTGTATCCTGAGATCTCGAGGACAAGGAACCCCCTCCTGCAAGGTCTAAGGTAGGCCTTGAGGGAGACCAACCTCTTTACTGCTTGTAGAGAAAATCTTCCACGTTCCTTGGGGAGACCACAGCTGTAAGAACACAGACTCCTTGGAAGCTAACAGACTCACTGAGATAGTTGGTTCAAATCAAGTGAAAGTACAGAGTTGAAATACTGGTATGGAGCAAGGTGAGTTAAATAATTCCAGAATCAATGAAATTCCACAGCTATTAAAAGTAAATAAGACAAGGACTTGACTATATTAACTAATAAGTTGTAATAAAATTAATGACTATTGGCCTAAATACATACACATTAGATGATGATTTAGTATAAGACAAACTAGTTTAAGATATTTTAAAATATGGTGTGTCTGGTTGGCTCAGTGGGTTAAAGCCTCTGCCTTTGGCTGAGGTCATGATTCCAGGGTCCTGGGATCGAGCCCCGCATCGGGCTCTCTGCTCAGCAGGGAGCCTGCTTCCCTTCCTCTCTCTCTGCCTGCCTCTCTGCCTACTTGTGATCTCTGTCTGTCAAATAAATAAATAAAATCTTTTAAAAAAAGGACATTTTAAAATATATCACATAGAAGGACATTTAATTCAACAGAAGTCTTTTAACAAATTTCTTTATAACCTATCTCTTCTCTTCTCTGAATGACTCTGCCACTTATCAGTTCTTTCCTAAAGCATCAGGCATCTAGTGATATATTCTCCTATACTTTCCCTTATTCATTAGTCTTCAAACTCTTAAGAGAGAAAACTTTTTTCAAAAATTATTATTCAGAAGTCCCATACTCAAAATACATAAAAACTGATTGAATTGAAAAGTAACTAAAATTGTACACTTCAGTATATAAATGCCCTGTTAACAGTGTTATCTATGACAATTGAGAAGCAACAGAGATATCACATTTAAAAAAGATAAATTTTATTGTCACAAAGACATTATTTCAATCTATTGGAACAAAAATATCCATATATTATTTCTGTAATAAAAATACATTTTGAAAAACACTATAATACAGTGTGATAAGTATTATAAAATGGGCAGAGATACAAGGTGTCATAGGAAAGCAAAAGCAAGAGTATCCATGTCATTCTTGAAGGTTTACCACAAGCAACATATATATCATGGCCTGATGGCTAAGAAGTAATTTGTCAGGTAATTCCTCTGTGGAGGAAATAGCTGTGCTTTTTCTCAGTAGTCCATGATCACTTCTGCCGGTGCATTCTCTTAACACCACTTCTTTGGGAAAAATCTGTATTGTATTTCTTCCAAGGAATTGCAGTTGGAACTGGCTGCCAAATAGAGACAGTATGACTATAGCTTTTTAAATCTCTTCCTGAACCTCACCCAGCTGAGTTCCAATCTCCTCTACTTTTGCTCTACTTGGCAAAATCCTGGAGTTGTTCTGGAGATAATTTCAAATATTGAAGAAATTATAAATGACTATCTATAACATTGAGAAACAGTCAGCTGTCAAGATATATGGCTCAGAGGCTAAGTTGGGAACCGAACAGAAAATCAAGGGATTGGACATTTCTTAAGGAGAAAAAGTAAGATTTTTGAATGGTTCAAACAGGAAAATGCCAATATCATATTCATGTCCTTAAAAGATACTCAGAACATATAGCTGTTTAACAGACTGTGGCAAGGAGAGAAGATGGTAAATAATTTGAGTTATACAAGTTACTATTGTATAGTAAATACAAAGAGTATTTTTACCTTTGTAAAAGAAAACAAAGGGTAATTTTAAGAAGAAAAATTGTAAGTCAGTTGAAGTGAAAAGTATAGATATTAGTAAAAGGAAGCAAAAAGGACCCACCAGTTCTCTATATGATACAAGAATAAGGTAAATTTGTCCTTAGACACAGTGATAGACTGATCTGGGTGATTATAAATATTGGTTGTCTAGAACTTCACAAACCATTAATAATAATACTAAAGTGAGTATAATTATTGCCTTTAAGACTTTTAAAATTATATTTTTATGCAAATTTGACATTTACCCCAATACCTTACATACTCCTCAATATGTTGGAGGTTTCAGAGATGTGTGATTTTTATTCTAAGAAATTATTGCCTATATCAATGAACTGCCATTTCCCAAAGACTACATTAAATTCCAATCAAAAGGCTGGGGGAGTAGAACTATCAATACGGTATTTTAAATGATAATCATAGATAGTATCTTCATATGCAATGAATAGAGTTACTGGATTATATAATTTAAAAGTATAAAAATAATGATAAATTTAAAATTTGCCAAATGACATAAGAAAATAACATGAATATTGAAATATTACTTTTATCAGTAGTTCTGCTTCTTTCTTTGATTTTAAATAGAATCAGAGTGAAATACACTAAAATTCACATTTTATTTTTAATTTAATATTTCAAAAGTTATTTAAAATGTAACTCTAAATACCTCTTTGCATGCCACTGGAAAAAACTACTACAACAATTTGCCAACATAGATATTTTAGAAAAACCCTTAGTTATACATGAATTGGGCTTTTTGATTTCCTGGAAATCACTGTTCAAAGGCAATTCTAGCATTTGTTTTTACAGCCTTTCTGCATAACTCGTTTTCCTCAATGGACGACTATGTATAGAACAGCTGTAGATAAGACACAGTTATTGATGTGAGTAAAAATTGTTACCAGAGTTTAATCATATTCAATTATTAGAGTAACTATTTTCAAATACCCTAGGTATTTTCACAAAATAAAGATCATAAAAGAAATTTAAATATGCTTAACGAATTGTCAAAAGGGCTTGGAGAGCATGAATCAGAGGAATATGTCCTTTTTGGAAATTAGGAGGCAGCAGAAATTACACAAAACAGATTCTAATGAGTTCTCCTTTCTGTAGTACCAAATTGGCTGATTCACTTACATAGAAACTTGGGAGTTCATACAAATTTTGTGTTGTCCACCACTACCCAAGGAGGTTAATGGTTTGTCCTTTACTCTGGTCTTTCAAATCTTATGTGAGTACTTCTCATTGGTATAATCTAACCCAGAATCCTGATGACAAGAGATTCTGGGAGGTACAATTCCAAGGTCTCTCGCATGCAACATAGGAGGAATAATATTGATTTAACAATTCACAGCATGACACAAAGATATAGAAAAATAATGTATGGGTATCTACAGATATAGAAAATGTTAAGTGACAAAGGTTTATATATTTGAGAGATATTATGGCCCAAAATTTGAATTTATTTATTCAACAACAAGGAATCTCTCAATACACATATATGTATTAAACAAACACTAGATATCATTCTTAGGACAACTGCCCAAGGAATTGGCATTTAGTAATTTTTCATCTTATAAAAGAATAGGATTAGGGAGGAGAGAATCAAGATTTTTTCTATTTACTAAAAAGGAATAATGCAAATAACATATTCAGGTAATAAAGAAAATAACTGTATTATGTCACATGTTTTATTTATTTTAAAGATTTATTTACTTATTTTAGAGAGAGTGAGATCATGCACGCAAGCAAGGTAGAGGCAGAGGAAGATGGAGAGAGAGAATCTCAAGTAGACTATGGGTTGAGCGCAGAGCAGAGCTCAAACTTAAGACTCTGTGATCATGATCTGGACCAAAATCAAGAGTCAGACACTTAACTGACTGTGCCACCCAGGCACCCTTCATGTTATACATTTTAAACTGGTAACAAAGTTTAGTGTTTTCCATTATTTGTTTGCTATACTATCTTTTTATGATAATTTTCCATACTTTTAATTCTAAAATAATTTTATCATGAGTGAATAAATTTGAAATCATGTTTACTTAACATATTTTCTGTTACTATGGTCTTTAAAACTATCTTTTTAAGGCAGTATTATATTTCATTGAGTCGAATTATAAAAGTTACTTTTTTTCTGCTATTGTTCAACATTTAGGCTCTTTTGACACTTTTGCAGAATAACAGACTCTAGGCATATAACTTTTTTTTTTATTGCTTGGATTGATGTGTTACAACAAGTTCCTAGGAATGGAAAACACAAATATTTTCATGGGGTTTGTTATATATGATATTATTTTAATTTATGTTCACTGTTACTAGGATATGTTATCTGACTCATTGACATCATGTAATTTAAATTTATCTTTATCTTGTAATTAATATAACAAATGATATTCTGCTTTTTATTATGTATATTACTCATACCCTCACATATATATTATGGTTTCTGGCTGATTTCAAGGTTTTTGTAGTTAGGATGTTTACCTTGTTCATTTTTCTACCATACATGGTGACTAAACTGCAAATACTCCATAAACACATAATAATCCATTTAAATTATGTGATCATAATATATGAGAAGCTCAAAAGAAAAAATTCAAATTATTTGGATGAAGAAATATATCAAGGAACACTTTCCTGCTCATCATGTATTTCCACATTATTCTTTTTTTTAAAGATTTTATTTATTTATTTATTTGAGTGAGAAGGAGAGAGAGCTGGGAGAGGAGCAGAGGGAGAGGACTGATAGAAATGCTGAGGGTGGAGTCTGACATGGGGCTCAATTTCATGACCCTTGGTTCACCACCTGAGCTGAAATCAAAAGCCAGACACTTAACTGACTGAGCCACCGAGGTGTCCCTCCACATTATTCTTTTTATGTATTCTTCTAGGTTTTTAGTGTCTTATTTTCTAATATATTTACTTCCATATTATTGTATTAGGAGTCAAAAAATGACCTGTAAATCTTATTTTGTAATACTCAAATCTGGCAAGATCCATAAGCATTTTAGAAAAGTTGAAAAATAATATTGCTTCAGATAGATTGCATTTGAATTTGTTAAATAAAAATATAGAAAATTTGTATATCACTTCCTGCAGTCAGATTGAGGTGTTTCTAAGAAAACTTTTCTCATTCTCATGTGCCATCTCCTAAATTTTCTTGTTCAAGTTCATAACAGAAGAAAGGAAGGAAAGCAGGGAGTCAAGAAGGAAAGAAGGGAGGAAGGGAGAAAGAAAGAAAAAAAAGAAAAGAATAAAAAAAGAAAAAGAAAATTTGCTTTGAGTTATCTGTGAGTATTAATGGCTGTGCCATTTTGATGTGAAGGCTATGTACAAAATATGACTATTTTCTATTTTCACCTTGCAAATTAGTCTATTTGCCTATGCTCTCTTCTGCTACTGAAGTGCACTACATTTCAAATCTACTTCCCTGATGACTTATAAACATTAAAATTTAACCACAAGGAGACTTTTTTTTTTTTAAGAGGTCAAGAGAGCATGAGTGGGGAGAGGGGCTGAGGAAGAGACTATTTAAGCAGACTCCCTGCTGAGCCCAGTGGAGGGGGAGTTACAGAGAGGGTGGCTCCATCTCAGGACTCATGAGATCATGACTTGAGCCAAAACCAAGAGTTGGACATTTAACCGACTAAGCCACTGAGGTACCCCAAGACATTTAATTATAAAAATTATAGTCAGGTGCCTGGGTGGCTCAGTTACTTAAGTCTCAGACTCTTGGTTTTGGCTCAGGACATGATCTCATGAGTGGTGAGATTGAGTCCTCCTTGGGCTTCTGCTCAGAAAGGAATTTGCTTACGGATTCTCTCCCTCTGCTCCTCCCCCAATTCCTGCACAAGAGCTCTCTCTCTCTCAAATAAATAAATAAATAAATAAATAAATAAATAAATGCATGTTTAAATAAAATTACAACCTATTTCTTTATGAGTTATTGCCTATGACTGCTTTTTGTTACTTTTCAGAGATTAAAATTGCAGGTTCATCACTTAAATAACTTAATAATCCAAACATATCTATTTTAATAGCCAAACTGTCCTTGAATTCCATGTACACCCAAATCCTGTAATTCATTTTCATTCCATTCCACTTCCTCTTACAGATAAAGATAAATTTAACTTTAAGGTTATCATTTTCTGTGACTATATGGTTTTAAATGGTATCAGTCTCTCAGAGCCATACAGTAGACCTTGAAGGCTCTTCTGTTTCTCTAAGGAAATCTCAAAGATAAGGACATTTCTGGGGAAGTCATTGAAATTCAAGCAAGGAGTTGTTGAGCCACTTTAAAAATGCTTAGATGAAGTCCAGAAATTAGAGTGGACAGGATTGACAACCCCACGGGTGATTCCCAAGACTGAAGAAACAAAGGAAAGAGCATTAAATGGTTAGACCAAAAAAAGACTATAGAAAAAGTGAACTAAGGGTGCCTGGATGGCTCAGTCATTATGTGTTTATCTTCAGCTCTAGTCATGACCCCAGGGTCCTCAGTTCAAGCCCCACATCAGGCTCCCTGCTCCACAGGAAACCTTCATCTCCCTCTCCCACTCCCCCTTCTTGTGTTCCTTCTCTTACTGAGTCTCTCTCTGTCAAATAAATAAAATATTAAAAAAAAAAAAAGGAAAAAGTGAACTGCATATGGATGACAAGTTACTTCAGGAACAAAGTCTGTGACTATACTCAGTTTACTGTAGCTTCCTTCTTTTGCATAGTTTGACTGCCATCACTAATTGCATGATTCTCAGAAAGGCACAAAGCACTTTTTTCTAAATATACAAAAAGGGAAACCATATTGTATTTTATTTTTTGAGAGAAAGAGAGAGAGTGGGGAGTGGTGTAGGGGCAGAGGCAGAGGCAGAGGGAGAGAAAGAATCTTAAGCAGGCTCTATGCCCAGTCCAGAGTTGGATCGCACAACCCTGAGATCAAGACCTGAGCTGAAATCAAGAGTCAGGTGCTTAATCAATTGAGCCACCCAGGTTCCCCAAAAAAGAGAAACAATATTTTAAACATCATCTTTATATAACATTTTAAAATGAAACATGTTTATCTAAATTTAAGCAGGAGATCCTCACAAATCATATAGCATATACTTCTTCTTGTCTATTTTCTGGAATATTCCATTGGAAATTTATTGACCACCTCCCCCAAGGTCCTCACCTGATTACACTTATCCAAAAAGGAACTGCTTCATTTTTAGATCTTATTCTTATTTTGTCTGCTGTGAACTTCCTTTTAAGCCACAGTATTATTATTCTACCAATTTTCTTGGGAAAGTACAAAATTTAATTGGGTGAAAAAAAGAATATTTTGGCAGCCAGTTTATGTAAATATGAGCAGTTATCATGAGAGAATGAGGGTTGGAAGAAGAAAGAAGTATATAAGATTTATAAAAAGAGCCAAATACTTGCTATTAATTTTAAAAGGTTATCATGTTGATTTTCCTGGAGTGTAAAATCAAAGAGGAAGTAGGAAAAAACAGATTCTCTCTAACATTTTCAAATTCAGTATTTACTGAAGATAAAGGTGATTTCCCTATTTTGTTTAAATATTGTAATATATTTTAACCTCATTTATAACATGGGTAAAATCATAAACATTTTTAAAGGTAGGCATTTATGGTCTGGGTTCACACACTTCAATATACTACTGCTGATGGAGTGGTAAAAATTAAAAGAGAAAACTTCTAAATATTTTCATATATTTTAGAATATATTTCTGCTTTTTATTTCCCTTGATAGAATAAATATTGGAATGGTATCAATAAAATTCTATGAAATTATTATTTATTATAATTCCATACTTTACAGCAAACCTATCCAATACTTGTACAAATTATGAGTCATTACAAAAAAATTCTCAAGGTAAACTTATTAGAATCACCCTAAGAATTGGATCTTTATTGAGAGGAGGCTAATAATACTCTGTTAGTGGATCATCAATTCAACAGATTCTTGAGAAATGACATTTACTGAAGTCAAAAATCAAAACAATTCCTTTGTATAGATAATCAGGAATCATCTAAGTCATTAAAGTGTCAGATAAATCTAATATTGAGAAAGTCTAGATGAAATCATTTTAATTCTGAAATAATTTAAAACTTCTTTCAAAAGGCCAACATTTCTATAGCTGTCAGAAGATTATCCAAGAGACAGTTCTCCAAGGGCCTCTCACCTTCTGCACACCTTCCAAACAAAGGCAGTGAGAGCTTCTGTCCTGCATTATTTTCTCATGGATGTTTATACAGTAAACTGCATTGGAAGATAGAGATGGTGCCTCCTCCGAGAGGAGGCACCATCTCTATCAATTCAGAATTATTTGCTGTCCAAGATAGTAAAGATAATGTCTTTCCTCTAAGGCAAAAACTGAATAGATTTACTAGTGGTTCCCTCTAAAATATTGAGGTTTCCTAAGTTTAAGTTTCTTTAATGTACTGTTGGACCCTATTGGCTAGAACTATTGTGACTTCATCAAGATAAAAATCTTTTGCACAGCAAAGGAAACAGACAACAATATCAAAGACAACAGACAGAATGGGAGAAGATATTTGTAAATGACATGTCAGATAAAGCACTAGCATCCAAAATCTATAAAAAACTTAGGAACCTCAAAACCCAAAGAACAAATAGTCCAAACAAGAAATGGGCAGAAGACATGAAGAGACATTTCTCCAAAGAAGACATACAAATGGCCAACAGACACATGATAAAATGCTCAATACCACTCGGTATCAGGGCAATACAAATCAAACCACAATGGCTTAGTCAGAATGGCTGAAAATAACAAGTCAGGAAACCACAGATGTTGATTAGGATGCAGAGAAAGGAGAACCCTCCTACACTGTTGGTGGGAATGCAATCTGGTGCAGCCATTCTGGAAAACAGCATGGAGGTTCCTCAAAAAGTTGAAAATGGAGCTACCCTATGACCCAGCAATTGCACTTCTGGTTATATACCAAAGATACAAATGTAGTGATCCTAAGGGGTACCAACTCCAATTTTTAAAGCAGCAATATCTGCAATAGCCAAACTATGAAAAGAACTCAGATATCCAACAACAGATGAATGGAAGATGTGACACACACACACACACACACACACACACACACACACACACACAAAATGGAGTATTATGCAGCCATGAAAAACTGAAATCTTGCTATTTGTAGCAATGTGGATGGAACTAGAGGGTATTATGCTAAGTGAAATTAATCAATTAGAGAAAGCCAATTATCATGTGATCTCAATAGGTGGATTTGAGAAACAAGATAGAGGATCATAGACGAAGAGAGGAAAAAAATGAAACAAGATGAAACCAGAGAGGGAGACAAACCATAAGAGACTCTTAGTCTCAGGAAACAAACTTAAGGGTAGCTGGAGCATGGTGGGGTGCCGGGATGGGATGGCTGGGTAATGGTCATTGGGAAGGGTATATGCTCTGGTGAATTCTGTGTATTGTGTAAGACTGATAAGTCACAAACTTGTACCTCTGAAACATATAGTACATTATATGTTTTAAGAAAAATATATAGAAAATTTTCTGTTCATATTGTAGAAAGTTTTTGATTAGTATAGATATTTCTATTTATTTAGAGCAATTTGGTCTAGCCCTGTACAACAATATATATGTGTATTAAAAATGATTTTTTTGGGTTTCTTTTCAGTAGAAATGAACATCCTACAACAAGCTGATGTAAATCTGTTAGTCTGGGCTTCACCACATCAAAGCCTGTTGACCTGACACTGACTTATGTAGCAACAAAATGTTAGAAATAAATCATTTTGTGTTAGCATGTTTTCACACCTATTGCAGAATTATATTAGTCCTAGAGAGTATTTTGAAATCCTATCGTGATATCATTAAGCTGTCTTTAAATCTGGGTATGGTTTCTGTGATAGAGATAATAATAAGCCAGGCAATAGTGACTTCTTTGGAAAGGTTCAGCTGTGAATTTGTAGAACTACATAATTTTCTTATATTTGCCTCTTTTTTGGTGATAAAATGATTATAAGAAGGAAAAATTAACTTATGTTTATATAACAAAGTATAATTTAGAAAAGTATTGTAATTAACTTTTAATTTTTTATTCAGATGTAATTGGCATGTAACATATTAGCTTCAGGTATAAAATATAAGGATTTGATATTGTGAATTGTACAGAATGGTGCCTGGTAATACTGCATTATATATTTCAAAGTTGCTAAAAGAGAAGCTTTTAATTCTTGATTGATATTAGCTTTTTGGAAAAAGCTGGATACATTCAAGCTTATATTAAAATATCTCTCTAGGAAAGACTAAAGCATATGAATTAATGATGCACATAAATATTGTATTCATAAGGTCTATTATTTAAAAAACTAAATTATCTACTAATAGTTAAACACGTTTTAAAAATTCAAGTACTAATAAGAATAAAATTACACTCTTGCTTCCAACTTCCCACTATTAATGGTTTCTTATATATCTTATGCTCCAGAAGGAAATCAAGTATTTATAAATGACTTTACTGTAATAATTGCTGCATCCTAAAATAGAAACACTTATTCTTGCAGGGAGTATACATGCCTGAGTTACCAAGTGACCCTCAAAACTGCTTAGTCAGATCCTCAAAGGATGCTAACATTTTACATGGATATTAAAAATACCAATATGTAATACAAATGATTCCACATCTTGTTTTCCCCCATCTTAATAATAATATATATAATAAAATAATAATAATATGTAATATGCATTTATTGACTGCATAATAATTCTTTGGGTAAATTTATCATAACCTACCCAACCTATTATATTGCTAATTTCAGTTTTTTGCCGTTCATTCATTTAAAAAATAATGCTGCAGTAATTTCTCATCTTTACTATTATGAATGTATATTTACATGTACATTCTTCTCTCTACCCCCCCCAACCTCTTGGGCACATGTGTAATCATTTAGTTATCTTTTTATTACATGATATAACTTCCATTTTTGGTAAAACATAGTCTCTAATTTTGAGATGTGGGGTTTTAGAATATATAACACAGGTAAAACTTTACCTTACATTATCTATGTAAAAATATTTAGTGATTATAAAATAATCTGCCTGTTTTCATTGATTAGTGTGCACTGTTTCATTTTGCATACCCTGCACTAAAGTTCAGCCTATACTAAGCTCACTTTCCTAAATCATTATCTGCTTTTAATAGTATCACCCACATTTCTAATAAAACAGCTTACAGTGCTTTTTCTTTTAATTAGAAAAGCAAAATTTTGGCATTGTGATTCTCTGGAAATGTTTTTATTTAAAATGCAGTATGGTGCCAAAAGTAAACAAAATTAGCTATGTAGTACAGCAATTGATTTATTTTATGTAAGATAAATTACAGTTACTATAAAAATAGGCAAAAGACTTAAATAGGTGAATTACAGTTAAATTCTTATACTTTGTTTTAAACATGAGAACCATCAAATTCCATCTTTAAAAATAATATTTTTAAACCACATTTAACTGTTTAAATAAATGATTATATATCTAATTTATTAAGCTAGCATGAATATAATGAAAATAAATATATTCTAAAGTGCTTCCTATCAAAACATAACTGAAAATGAAAATGTTTCAAATTCACCAGAGGAACTCACAGTTTCAAGAAATCTTATTTTGTTTTGACTTAAAAGCAAAAAAATTTTACATGTGATAGTCCTTAAGGACTTACTACGTGCTTGCCAATCACATTATTTTATTTAACAAGACCATTATTTTCAAATTATTTTTAACATACCCTCTTATAAGTGAGAAAAAATGGTAATTCATCCAGTGTCACATAGCTAAAAAATTCAAAGCTGAGGGACGCCTGGGTGGCTCAGTTGGTTAAGCAGCTGCCTTCTGCTTAGGTCATGATCCCAGCCTCCTGGGATCGAGTCCCGCATCGGGCTCCTTGCTCGGCAGGGAGCCTGCTTCTCCCTCTGCCTCTCTCTCTGTCTGCGTATGCTCTCTCTAACAAATAAATAAAATCTTAAAAAAAAAATAATTCAAAGCTGATATTTTAATTCATTTTTTAAAAATCTGTACTCTGAAATAAGCTTCATCTTTTTGTGGCATTAATTTTACATTTCATTTTTTATCTTTACCCAAAATGTTGCTTTACAATGCAAATATATTATGATTATAGTCTTTTGTGAGTCAATGATAGTCTTTATTAGATTTTCTAGCCTTAATTTATTTTATTTAGGTAGAATATGCTGAGGGCAGAGAGAGAGAGAGAGAAAGAGAATCTCAAGCAGACTCCACTCTGAGTGTGGACCCCAAACCAGGTCTCTATCTTGCAACCCTGAGATCATGACCTGAGTCAAAATCAAGAGTTGGATGTTTAACTGACTGAGCCACCCAGGATCTCCTGACCTTAATTTAAATGTCAGTGTCTTTATATTGTTCTTCAGGTAGTACTTAAGTACAAGTTGAGATATTTATTCTAGTGAGCAAGTTTTCATTATTTTCTGTATTTTTAAAAAATATTTTATTTATTTATTTGACAGAGATCACAAGTAGGCAGAAAAACAGGCAGAGAGAGAGAGGCTGCTGAGCAGAGAGCCTGCTGCGGGGCTCGATCCCAGCACCCTGGGATCACAACCCGAGCCGAAGGCAGAGGCTTTAACTCACTGAGCCACCAGTCAAAGCAAATTAAGCTCCATTTAATAGTGCACTGGATCCCAGAAAATATGACTATAATTTTCAGGTGAGCAATGACTTAATTTTTTTATAATTTTTTTTTTAGATTTTTATTTAAATAAATAAATAAATTCAAATTCAAATAAATAAATACAGAGATTACAAGTAGGCAGAGAGGCAGGTAGAGAGGGTGAGGAAGCAGGCTCCCTGCTGAGCTGAGAGCCCTACGCGGGACTGATCCCAGGACCCTGAGATCATGACCTGAGCCGAAGGCAGAGGCTTAACCCACTGAGCCATCCAGGTGCCCCATTATTATTATTATTATTTTTAATGGCTGAGAACAAGTGTATTTGATCTCCTGCTCTTGTTATTGGGTATTTGAAGAATCTACTGACTGATTCTTACAGGTAGTTTGATTGTGAATATATCTCTAGCCAGTTACCTCTGATTGTGAATATATTTCTAAACATATAGAGTACTAGTAAGTAGAGAAAGTAGCTGTTATGTATAATAGGATTGCATCATTTTCTTTTGTAAGGAGGATTACAAGATCATCTCATTATACAGCACATGAGAAACTAAGGAACCTTTTGCAGAATGATTGTCTAATGGTTGTTAATATCTAATTTTACCAGGTCATTATTTATGTGTTTTCTTTTTCCTGAACTCTCTCTACTTTTATAATTCTAAATCCCCAAACATGTTAACTTTAAAATTGGCACATTCTTATTGGTTTGAGGAGAAATACTGTTCATCTATGAATAGTTATGGTATATTGAACAGTTCTAAGATTATATATATATATTTATTTCTGAGCCAGTGTGATTGTTGGGAACAGCCATCAGAGTTTTCTTAGTACTATTTCTCCCCACTCCAGGTCACATGAATAGACTTAATCATATATAGAAAGAATGGAGATGTTGGAGCTGTAAAAAAAAAAATATTCTTTTGTCTCACTTTTCTTCTATTTGGAGCCAAAATTGTTTCTGGACATAGTCAATACCAATGATCAAAAGTTTCTTAAAAAAAAAAAAAAAAAAGACCATACATCAGGTAGGTCCGTTCATATAATAAAAATGAATAAATATGGATTGAATACATTTATTTTAAAGAATATTCATTAAACAAAATGTAATAAAGGGCTAGCAATAAAGGAGGGATAAAACATATAATGGCAACAAGTAAACAAAAAGAAAGAAGAGATGGTTATATTGTTATTATATAAAAAGAAATGAGATTCAAAGCAGTAGATGGGAAAAGGTGTTATTTTTTCTTGGTCAGAATGCATCTATCTACAAAGCAAAGAGAGCATCTTTGAATTTGCATGTATCAAATAATATGGGATTGAAATACATTTTTTTTTAAAATCCAGGAACAATGTGTTGATAAGCTGATAAAATATGTTATAGTATGATATTTTAATATAACATTTTAAGCAAAATAATGAAAAAATATTGAGGATTTAAACTATAGCATTATCATTCCTGGTTTAAAATTATATAGCATAGTTTGTTCAGAAAAATAATTTTAAGCATTTGTAGGGGCATTGTTTATTATAGTAAATATTAGAGGAAAAACTTGAAGTCCTAAAATAGAGGAAAATTTACAAATATTACAGTAGAATATGCTGGAATAACAGCTTCCTAGAGACCTAATAACATGGAAAAAACTTGCATTTTATTTTAAGAAAAATATCAGGTTACTATTTGATATCCCATTGTGTGTTAATAGTATGTTAATACTTTGTGAAATGATTGATATCCACAGGTAACTTTCAAATTATTTTTTTGTCTTTATGTTTTTTTTGTAGTTTCCAAATTATAAAACACTGCTTTGGTAAATAGGAAACCAAAAATGCCCATTTTGAAAATAAACTTAATTTTTATTTATTTATTTATTTTTATTTTTTTATTATGTTATCATTAGTTTTTGATGTAGTGTTCCATGATTCATTGTTTGTGTTTAACACTCAGTGCTACATGCAATCCATGCTTTCCTTAATACCAATCACCATGCAACTTAATTTTTTTAAAAATAAAATATCACCTGCATACTTTGAGATATGATGAAGAGAGTTTTATAAGAGCTTTTTGTTGAAATTTTAATTATATAGATATGAGCTACAAAGAAGTTAACAAAGGTATAGTAGTTTCATCTTGGTCAATAATGTCTAGCTCTTGGGCAAATCCATTCAAGCAAAACATCTCACACATACCCCACTGTGCATTTCACATTTGGATCTGGTATTTTTGCTTAGAGCTCAAAGTGAATATATATATATATATTTTTTTTTTTTTTTCTTTTCTTGTTCCATTGGTTAGTTTGCAAGAAAGCTTAAAATGGATATTTATAACATTGCTTGGCTTGTTTAAGGAGGTAGGTATTATTTTAAGAATGTGATTCCTGTTGTTGCCAGGTTGAGTTGCTGTGAAGATCAAGGATGAGAGGCAAAATTGCAGCTTTTAAATATTTTTAGAAAAGATGGTGTCAACTTGCTGACATTAGGCACTGCAATCAAATCCCTATCATCTCTTCATTTTCAGGAATAAGTGGGGAAAGAGACCATTTCAAAGCTAAATTGATGTTTGGCTATTGAACAGGTCTTTAAGAGCTATTTGCAGACCAGGTTTTTGTTTCTTTATTTATCTTGGATATTAACAGTAGAGTCGATATAAAATTGCTTAATGGTTTTTTAGATTGCCTTGATTAAGTTTCTCCCTTATCTCTTGGTATGCTTTTCCTAAAGATTCTCAATCATCTCTTATCATTCTGATGTGGTTTTGGAATATAGGTGAGATTTGGTGAGGTGGGGTCCAGAGCTGATAGCCATGAAAGAATTCTTCAGATGGTTTTATTAAAGGTGGTTTTATTAAAGCATGGGGACAGGGCCTGTGGGCAGAAAGAGCTGCTGCAGGGGGATTGTGAGGAGTGGCTGATTATATATTTGGGAGTTGGGGGTAGGGAATAAGGGAGATTTTCAAAAGAACTTTCACATGCTAAAGAAAGAGAGCCTTTAAAGATACCAGAGGACTTGCCATTGTCAAATTAAGGTTGTTTTTCCCTCTAGTAAAGCAGTAACATTGAGACAGTTGGGAGCTTCCTGGAAGAATATCACACATATCCCACCCAGGAGCTGGGGGATAGGGGGAGGGCTGCAGCGTGTCAGATACTTTGTCTTCAGCTAGCCTTCTGCTTCCCACAATGCAATAACCAAGTCTATCTTATATGACCATAATAATAATTGGTCTTCCAGAGAGCTCTATACTAGTACCATAATGATCTGGTACTAAATAACAATAATAATAATAATAATAATAATAATAATAAATAGGACACTTTTTAACTAACATTAAAGACTTTTTCATATCAAGAGATTCAGTTTTCACAATAGATGAAATTTTTTTTTAAATGTGTACATGCACTACAGTGAGTTACAGTAAATAGTACTAACCTGGATATATATACTTTTGACTGACTGTCAACAAAGTGGCTAATATGAAAATCAAATGATACCAAGAAATATTTTTAATATCATCAAAATACACTCTTTTACAACTGAGTTTCTAGAATAATTAAGCATTGCCATTACCATACAGAGGGAGGGGGGTTAGGAATTTTGATAAGATGGCAAATTTTTACTTGACAGCAAAATATGTAGTAAAGATATTCTGGGTATATATAAGTGTTTTAGGAAGTTATGCTATCTACTGGGGAAAAAAAAAACTGTACAGATGTAGTAGAATCAAATGCATAGCAGAGAAAATTGAGGGAAATAGCATGCCACTCAAAGTAATTGTATACATTGACTCAGCCATGGAGCAAGCTTTGTTTAGCTTTTGCATGTTTATTTTTTATATCTATTCAGTGGGTAGTGGGTCATTTCTGGCAGTTGGTAATTTCTGGCAGATGGAATAAGTTAAGTTTACCTATTAAGATGACTTAAACTTTTTACCAGTATTTGAGGAGAAGACTTTTAAGATTTTTCATTCACCTAGTTTCCAAATAGACTTTTCCTCCCTTTCTTCCTTCTGACAGGAATTACCTCCCTGAAATTTGCATTTTGAAGAGATGGCTCTCAGTTTCTAGAGAAAACTAAGTGGAACATTCACATCTCAAAGGCACAGAGAATATAAGTTCCTCCAAGGTCTATTATTTCCTAAATCCAATATTTTTACATCTATTAACCTTTTGAAGTGAATAGAGAAGATTCTGGAATTGATAAAAAGGATTATGTTGGTTTTTTCTGTTCTTGTGAAGGCTCAGTTTGGAGGACAGTTCTTTTTAATTCCTTGAAGAATTGGGTTACAACCTGAATGCTATGAAGGGACTGAGCCAGTCATCCTACTATATTATCTTCAATTTGCTTCTTTTATATTAGGGAGAAGATCTTCAACTATGATAGAAATAAAAAGATTTCTATATTCTAGATTTAGATATGTTTGTCTTTGGAATGCTTTTCTTTCCCTCTGGGTACATTGTTTCATACCTCTGAGGAGAGAAGACCTAAAAAAGAAAAAATAAAATAAAATTCTATGAGGGCCTGAATATCAGCTTCCAATTTGGTCAACTTTTGACCATAGGACTCCTTAAAAAATCCTCTCAAGGGGCACCTGGGTGGCTTAATGGATTAAGCCTCTGCCTTGGGCTCAGGTCATGGTCTCAGGGTCCTGGGATCCAGCCTAGGGTCAGGCTCTCTGCTTGGCAGGGAGCCTGCTTCCCCCTCTCTGCCTGCCTCTCTGCCTACTTGTGATCTCTCTCCCTGTGTCAAATAAATAAATAAAATCTTGAAAAAAAAATCCTCTCAAATGTCTTGTTAGGTTTCAGCTAGGATAAGCAGTAAATATTCCTGGAAGTTTTGAATGACCCCTTGGATGCAGGAGACATCCCCTCAAAAGGGAGCCAAAGATAATACCCTGCAAAGATCCAGAGTTACTCCCAAAAAGAGCCAAAAGAAAGTCTTAGACAATTCTTCTGAGAGCTAGCAACAGTCAGCAGGACCTGATAAAGCTAATTTGTATATCATGATCCACAAAATGGAGGCCACCCCAGTGGCCCAGCCCTACACCACAAATCTAAACCTAAGTCAGCCTGCATTTACAGGAAACGCCTGTCAAGGAGTCCTAACACATGCATCACAACCCTCTAACTCAGGTTTAGCTGATTTATCTTAACCTAGGGAATAGGGCCTGCTTAGTCTTAAATGGAAATCCCTGACCTCCTAGGCAATCACGCCCTTTTTTCTGTTGCCTTTTCTAAGGTTCTGTAAAACTCACTGGCGCAAAGTCTCTCAGGAAGTTTTCTGCTGCCTGTGAAGTGCCACACTCCCACAATCCCTTGAATAAAGGGAAACTCATTAGTAGGTTGTGTTCGTTTTGTCATTTGACAGACCCTAGCCACAAATGGGGTGCAGCTCACTTTCTGTCCAGACACATTTTGGATATGAACCTGACAGTTGAGCTGCCTGCATACAAGAGAATCAACAACCTACATGCTCCTGAGAAAAAGCCAAGCCACGATTTCAGGATGCAAAACAAGAAGGCATAGCTGTCTCTGGGAGAGAAAACCGCAGAAAACCAGTAAGGAATTACGTGACATTTTACATTCCTTTCTCTACTGGGCACAACTGAGATCCAAGAAGGCTGACTCTGGTAAGAATTGCTACCCTTCACAGGCTTCTGCCAGTTTTCCCCGGATTGAATCCATAGGCTCCAGAGAGAGTGAGGTTTAAGGTAGAATGTGTAGCTTCAGTACCTTCAGGAATTTGGCAGGGTTTTCCATTAATTTTAATTTTAGTTTCCCGTCGGCTGCTTAAGGGAATAGTTCATGGCAGTTTACCAGTGAATCCCTCAGCATCTCATCAGCCCTAGGAGGAGGCCATATTGGGGACCTCCCTTGAGATATGGGGCATTCAAGTTGGTATGGAAAGATTTGTATAAAAATTTTGAGGACAATCTTTTTTCCAGGATTACAAATGAGACTCCAATTTCTGGACCAGTGTTTTGATGATGGACCAGTAGCAGGGTGCAAAGTGGGAGGCTCAGGTGTGGGTTTAGGTTTCTGGTCCTGGAGCTGCTGCCATTTTAAGGCTACTATCTTGGTTGACTCATTTTATGGTTTTGTAGTCTCTGAAGAATGGAAAGGCAATTCAAGTAGAGTTTTAATAAATTGAATACTCAAATAAAGGAGGATAGAGAGGAGTGGTAGGGGTCACATCAGTCTTACAATCTTTTGCTTTGGGTATCTTTTGTGGCTTTAACTTTTCATTAGCCTTTTGCAATGAATCTTTTTTTTTTTTAAAGATTTTATTTATTTATTTGACAGACAGAGATCACAAGTAGGCAGAGAGGCAGAGAGAGAGAGGAGGAAGCAGGCTGTCCGCAGAGCAGAGAGCCCGATGCGGGGCTCGATCCCAGGACCCTGGGATCATGACCCGAGCCGAAGGCAGTGGCTTTAACCCGCTGAGCCACCCAGGTGCCCCTGCAATGAATCTTTTAATGAAGCTCTCTTAGAATCCTGAACCCTTTTGCAGGCTTCTGCATAGCAATTAAAATAGGTATCCCATTCTGTTTGTTTGATTTGGGAACACTTGCTTTTAAATGCACTTCTCTAATGTTTTTGGCTAATTGCAATATTTCTCATAATGGCCGTGGTAATTCTAGTTTGTCTTAGTAAGGTTTTACCATTTTTGTAGGTATCTACAGCTTCCAGGAAAATATTTCTTAGACATAAAGAGGTATGCTGGAAGGAGGAATGCTCAATTCTTTCAAACATGAAGATTGTGCTTTTTTAGCTAGGCCTTGGGTCTCTAATTAATTAATTTGAGACTCAGGTCTCAAATTGATGCCTAAAAGGAATGTGTCATTGGTTGGGGATTTTTGTGCTGTTTTACGATGTGCCTTGTTGCATAGAAGTTTTCTTGAGGTTGATAGGTGACTTAGTATCAATTTCGCCCATTCTGCAATCAACTCATCTTAACATAAGAGTCCAGGGTTAGGTGGCTTGTGCTCTAACTCCTTTTAATGCTGATTTGTGCCCACCAATTTTATGGCTTTGGCTTCCACTGGCAATAGATCTATTGTTCCTGTCATGAGATGTTTTCTTTATAGTATGGGCAGCCTGATGGCTTGTAAAAGTGTGACTTGATTCTTCTTAGATTTTGTTGTGACATTTATTAAACATTCTGAATTTCTTGTCTTAATTTATTTCTGCAAGCCCTCCAATGGTTTATGCTGTGGACTTACCTTGAGGGTTTGTAAGTCCCCCCTAATGGCCACCACACATTGCAGACATTGAAATTCCTTCCTCTTAAGTCTCTTAATGGCTACCACTCACTGTGGACTTCTCGTATAGTTATTCCAGGGCCTTTCCAGGATCCCAGAACTTTAAAAAACCCTGAACTCTTTTTGGGAACTAGTATTTTTTTTCTTGTTTTTTTTTTTTTTTTTTAATAAAAAAGGTAGAGTTAATGTTTTATTGTCACTTATAATCTGAAGGCAGTTGGATATATAGTCTTCAAGCCTGATCTTCCTGTTTTGTAAGTAAAAAAAAAATATATATATATATATAGTTTTAAACAGCTCATAGCTGGTTATGTTTTAGAAAACATGATGATATTAATTCTTTAATAATGGCTTCAAGTTTTTCCTTATTGGCTCTAGAAAATTCACCACCTTTTGTTCCTTTTTTAAAAACTGGAAAGTTTGGTATTTGACTTCATACTCTGAGAGCAATATTTGAAGCAAAAAATATGTATTTATATATAAACGTAACAATATTATATAAATTTATGAATTTTTAAAAAATAAGTGTTGTTTGGGGCATAGAGCTGAACACAATGGAGTGGGGCTTAAATCTGAGAGTGACTGACCCACAATTTCTGGTCTTGATGAGAGGAACAGGAAGCTCAAAGGGTTCAGTGTGCATCTCATCACATCTCAGGTAGTTAGTAGTCAGCTTCTGATCCTCCTGCTCATCACCAAAGACTGTTTTAAAAAATCATAAAAAAAGACAATTAGGTGCTATGAACAAACTTTATTTAATGCTTCATGAAGTGGACAGTCTTCATTCACAGAACTGCTGAGAATGTAACTGTCTTTACTGAAGAATGTAAATGGGTAAATATAGAAAAATGATATAATTAACAAATCACCAATTTACAGACACTAATGTAAAAAATTGATTTAGGCAACTATCCATAAACAGACACTGAGCCGTTGTGTGAATAGTTACTGGGAAACAGATACTCATATAATTGGAAAGCATCATTTGAGTTGAACCAGCTGGCATTCCCATTAGCCATAAAAACTGACCTTATGTCTTCTAATATAATGCTAAGGAATGTATACATTCCTTGTAATATGGTTTAAATTGTTTGTAAATGATTTAATTTAAGTATGATTGTGAGATCATAAAAAGACAAAGCTATATTTTAGAGCATTTTATACAAGTGGACTGGGCTCTTCACAAGTGTCAATGTTATGAAAGACAAGAGAGTCAAGAGACAAAGACGAAAGATACATGCCACCAAATACAATGTATAATTCTTAGTGGATTCTTGTATTAAAGCAAGACTGGCAGCTAATTTTATGGACTATTAGATAATTTAAACATAGATTACATTTTTTATACTATTACTGAATCCAAATTAAATTCCTTGGTGTGAAAATGGGATTGTGGTCATGTAGGAGGCTGTCCTTGATCTTAAAGGCAATTCGATGAAATATTAGGAGTGAGTACCATAATGTCAGTGATTTACTTCTGAATATTTAGCAAAGGAAAAAGAGAGAGCAAATTTGCCAAATGTTAATAGTTGGTAAATCCTAGTAAGGGGGTGTCATTAAAATGACTATTACTGGGACGCCTGGGTGGCTCAGTTGGTTAAGTGGCTGCCTTCGGCTCAGGTCATGATCCCACTGTCCAGGGATCGAGTCCCACATCGGGCTCCTTGCTCGGCAGGGAGCCTGCTTCTCCCTCTGCCTTTGCCTGCCTCTCTGTCTGCCTGTGCTTGCTCTCGTGCTCTCTCTCTCTCTCTCTGACAAATAAATAAATAAAAAAAAAATCTTTAAAAAAAATGACTATTACTATTATTTTTCTGTAGGTTTGATATTTTTCAAGGTAAAAAAAAATAGAGCAAACAATCTAAAACAAAATACAGAATTTTATATGCTTCAAAAAGTTGTATCTTCATGAAACCTATACATTTTGTTACCAAAATCTTAGCTTTTATGATTTTAATATAAGCAAATATCTTATTGGAGTTAAAAAGTTTTAGAAGACATTTAAGAATCTTATTTTCATGACAATCATAAAGCAAATTGATTTTCACAAACCCAGAATAACGCCCTCCCCTCACAATAACCTTTACAAATTACCTTCCCTGTTTCATCTGAATATGAAAACGGTTATGGCTTCATACATAATTCCTTTTAGTCTTTAAGCTCAATTTAGGAATATACCCACTGTTTGTTTTTTTTTTTTTGATGATATGAAACCAATTCATTCAATAATGACTTAATGTTTTCATAGTAGTTTTGGTAATATATAACTGAAAATAGATTTTAGCTGAGAGGGGAGGGAGACAATTCCCTATCAATACTCAGAATAATATATTTCTTGGAATAACAGAAAATAAGAAATGACAAAGAGAAAATAGCTATAAACTTCAAAACATGACACCTTTGAAAATGGCATAACAGTGTTAAAAGTACAAGGAAAATTGTAATGTTCAGATGTACAATGAGAAGTCATTACTTATACCTTTTTGAAGACAGGAAGAGGGGCAGAAAGTTTGTGTTATTTTGAAAGAGAAAAATTGTTTGGCACTATCCTTTCGCTTACAAATTGAGAGCAAATAACACTCCTTTTACTTACAATTGAGAGATTACTCTGTGAAAATCTGTGATATGATTCTGAAAAAGTTTTACATATTCACTTATTTGGACCATTAAAATGTTGAAAATGTCCTCCTTTCTTACAAAAGATGCATACACTTGAAGCCACAACTTTTTTCCTTCTCTTCAGAATGGCATTATTCTTAAAATCTTATTTCTTTCAAAAAGGTAAGTAATGCACACAATTTTTAGAAAGTACTCACATCACAGAACTGCAATCAAAGTCAACAATTATGTACTGATTGGCACAAAAGTTTGAGTCTTAAACTGATTCTCTCGTTGGAATCTTTTGATCACAGCAGCACTCTGCTGTATCAGGCTTTCAAATTAAATGGTCATAAGTATTATCCTTACTATCTCGCAAAATTCATGTTAATCTATTGAAACTAAATATATGCTCATTTGGCACCTGCTGGAGCAGTGCTTTTAAAACTGTGGGTCACAGTCTGATGGCATCAACTTAATACCTTGAGACCAACATTTATAAATGATAAAGCAAGATAAGAAATGAAGGATAGAACAGACCATAATACTTCTACATGCATCATAAGTAGTAGGCATAGATACCATCAGTTAATGACTGTATATATTTTTGTGTATAGTGTTGCAATATAAAATGTGTTACACTTTGTTTCAATTTTGAAAGTCCAGAGCAGTAACTTGAATTTTCATAGGGTAAAATAGAGACTGCTACTTCCAGGGACTGTAAAATATAATAGCGACTTTTAATGGAAAAAAATTTTTTTTCCAAGCACAGCATGATTTAAGTTGTAAGTCTTAATAAAATAAAAATTGTGTTTTTATAGAAATTTTATTAATATTTTCTCATATTATGTGAAAAATACACACTTATCACAAAACTAGAAGAATTAGAAAATGTAATTAGGAGTCAAATTGAGCATCTCCTGTTCAGAAGGTGTTTGTATTTTACTGTGGGCTCTGTATGTTATTTAAATATTTTTCTGTTAGGTAGTAAATACTTTTCTTATTGATTTGTAAAAATTTAGGTACTTATCTATCCTATATTTTGCAAATATTTTCCCAATTTGTCTACAGTGTTTGAGTTTATTTACTCAGATGGTTTCAAAGTATATGTAGTGAAATTTATTATTTCAATTGCTTCTGGATTTCTCTCTTTAGGGCCTTTTCTGTGTTCAGATTGTATATTTTACTTTCCCATCTCACCTATTGATACTTTTAATTACTATTCAATACCTATGTTCTGTCTTTCTTAACTTATCAGTATCATACTAGTATAAACCCTATTAAATCATGGTAGATTTATAGGATATTTTAAAAACACATAAGGCTAACCTTTTAATATACTACTATTTTAAATATATTTCTGGTTAGTTCTGGTTATTTTTGTATTTTTGAATAACTAAAAATGTTTTGGGGAGGTTAGCTTATAAAGACGATAAAATTAAAGCTGTACAGTTGGATGAATGATTAGTCTAAAGGGATTCCAGTAATAGCTCAGTAAAGTTTAAATAAAAATAATCAAACTGAGATCAAGGTATAAGGCATACCTTATCATTATCAGCCCACATGGGAAACAAATATTCTAATACCTATAACAGTTTAATTTTGACTGCACATGAACATTATAAAAATGGAATAATATGGTATGAATTGGTCCTCTTCGCTTAACAGGATATCTGCGCAATCTATGTAATCTGTTGTATCTTGCATGATTTTGCTTATTTTCATTGCTTTATGGTATTGCATTAAGTGACTATACCAAGTGTGGAATAGCCTATGGATGGTTTCAGTGTATGAATTTCATGAATAATATTGTTATGGGCATTTTTACATATTTTATATTTTTTATTCATAGTTTCTCCTTGTGTTAGTTCTGATAATTTGTGTTTTTCAAGAATGTCCTTTTTCATTTAAGTATTCAAATATATTGGCATTTAGATAGCATTTTAATTTTCAAAACCCAGTGTTCATTGCTTGGACCTGTTCTAGTCTTCCTCTTCACTCCTCCTGTGGTTGTAACCCCCAAGTTCCTTCTTTAGCCTGGGAATCTTCTTCTTTGCATTCCAACCTCAGCTATCCACGCTTCTTCTAAAGCCCTACTTGGACATACAAGAATCTCAGATTTAACAGCTCTGAATTTAACCTCTGCTATCCCCCCCCCTTTTCTTTTTTTTAACCTTTCTGAGACTTTATCTTCTCAAATAGCAACTTCCTTGCAGTTGTTTGGACTAAAACCTTGAGCTCATTTTTCCCCCCTCATACCTCTTAGCAACCTCTCGGCTATTTCTAATGGCTATTTTCCGAAAGTAACCACAACATCTTCCTCTCTTGCAGCCACTCTGGCCCAAGTCAAAGTCCATTTTGGCTGTGATTATTGTGGTAGCCCCTTGGCTGTTCTACATCCTCCTCCTCCTCTTTCTTGCATTCTTTTTCTTCTTCAACTTCTCCTGTTCTCTCTCTCCTCTTCCCTTCTTCCTCTACTTTCTCCTCCCTTTTTATTCCCCCACCTCTTTGCACTTAAGCAGCTAGATTAATCAACAAAATGCAAATCATATATTCCAGTCTTCTACCCAAAACCCTTCAAAAGCTTCTTATCTTAATCATCTTAAAAGCATAAAGCCTTAAAGTGGTCCACATTACAATGATTTCTGAACTTCCTTTACTACACTGCCCTCATCTCTTCTAATGGTTCTTTCTTACTCTGCCTCAAAAGATAGGACATGTGCCTGCCTCAGAATCTTTTCACTTGATTTTCCTTTGCTCCAATACTTTTTTATCCACATGAATAAAATATTTCTTGATGAATTTCCCTGTTGGATTTAAATCATAATCCCACAGCAATCACTCCATATTTCCTTCTCTGATTTATTTTTCTCATTATCTCATCATAATATTTCTCATATTCTATTTTTATCATCAATATGATTCTATGAATTCTATCAATATGATAGAAAATATATTTTCTCATTATATTATGTATTTCTCAGTATATAAAATATATATTTTTCCTTATGTAATTATATATACTACATGTACTATATATATATTGTTTTAACATACTATATACTATGCAATATATTATATATTGTGTGTATGTATGTATTCATTTATTTTTTACTTATTTACTTATTTATGTTTTTGTTTAGCTGCATCACAAGAATGTAAGTCTCTTAATAGGAAGGATTTTAGTTGAATTTTCAGGACCTAGAATGGCATGTAATTAATACACAGTAGATAATAAATATGTGGTAAGTGAACATTTTGGATTATGGATAAAGCACTTCTTTTAGAATGGTCTGTGGTATAGGGCATTTATACTAAATTCTCCATACTTAGAAATCTAGAAATGTCCTTGTTTTACCCTAATGAAAGAGCATTTCTGTGTAGACAAAAAAAAAAAAAAATTGGGATTTGCTCTCAGTGTAAGGGCCTATTTAGCCATAGCGGCTCCATTTTGGTTGAACAGCCATTTTGTTGTTTATGCAGTAAAACTTAAACTGACCCTGCCCCCCTCCAGGGACTTACTTAAAAGTGAGTCCGGGAAACCAGTCCCAGGTAACAGCCCAAATACAAGGGTCAGTCAGGCCAGGTGGAGACATCCAATCAGTGGGGCACACATACTGTCTCCCTAGCTACGAAGGAGTGTGGGCTCCACCTTTTGGGCGCCGTTTGGGCGCCAATTCTATCCAAGGTGATAGGCTAATTCAAATATCTACTATAGGGTAAATTGTAATTCAATTGGCCACCTGCGTGTGACCTAGCATGACTGTGCAGCTTTCTCTGTGTGTTGCAATCTCATCGGCCACCTGTGTGTGGCCAGGCTCAACCACATGGCCTTTGCCCTTTAAAAGTTAGTCTGTGAGGCAGGGAGGGGTCACCCTCTCTGTAAGAGGCGGCCCCGAATGGTCGGTTTGATTCTCGATTCTTGGTGTGAAATAAAGCTTTGCTTGACCTTCGCTTTGTATCAATTTCGCTCCTTTGACGGACCTATCATCAGTACTTTGAAGATTTTATTCTACTCTCTTCTAGATTCCTTTTTATTTTTAGAAACTTTTTGTGAGTCTCATTTTTGTTTATTTTAAGTGATTACCTAAAAAATGCGCAGCTATGATCACTATAAGTTTTTCTTCTGCTCATTCTATAATTTCTGTTCCGTCTAGGTGTTTTGATTAAATATACATTAGAAATTTTAGTTCAACACTTAATATGTATTAAAGTGACCCTTAATATTTTATACCTCGATGTCTCCATATATTGCATTCTATGGTAGCATACGGTTTATAAATTTTCTGATTTTTTTCAACAACTTTACTTTTATTATTGAATGTTTATTGATTATTTTAAAAAAATACACCTGACCATGTTAAATTTTCTTTTGATTTCTCACTTTTCTGATTCCAAATTTTATTTCATTGAAAACTCAATATGTAATATTTTATATTGTTTTTGATACGTTTTTATATGTGGAATTCTTGTAAGTTTATGATTGTATCTGATTTCCATCTCCTGAGTTTCATTTGTGGTTATTTCACTACAATTTTGAGGATCTTTGCTTATGACCCCATATTTAGTTTATCTTGATGTTGGAGAAAATGGTGGGAAATAAATCAAATGACTTCAGGATCTTCTATCTAGTAAAATTTCTAGGGGTCTAGCAGTGTGGATCATGTTGAAATATTTCTGTCAAGTGAAGGATAAAGTGTTGTTCTGGCTACTCCTATAAGCAAAACAATGCACAATGTCTGGGGGAATCTCTTTGGATATTGGGAGGAACACGTTTATCATTTAGGTGTGTTATTCTGGCCTATTTATTGAGTGACCTGAAGAGTTGCTAGATTTGAGTGGGGGCCCAGAACATAAGAAGGCTCTGTAACAGGTCCACCCTGCCTTAAAAGCTGCTCTGCCACTTGGGCCCTGTAATCCAATAGATTCAATAGTGCTTGAAGTGTCAGTGGCAGAAAGGGAGGCTATTTATAGCTTTTGGCAGGCCTTCATAAGTTAATTGCACCAAAGACCCTTAAGATTTTAGAGTGAAGTCCTACTTATCCTCTGAATAGTTTTTCTCCTTTTGAGAAACAGTTCTTGACCTGCTACTGGCTCTTAGTAGGGACAGCATGCTTAAACTTAGGCCACCACATTACCATGTGATCTGAGCTGTCCATCATGTACTGGGTATTATTTCACCTACATAAAGCTGGGCATTCACAACAGTGCTCCATCATCAAACAGAAGTTGTATATAACATAATGTGGCCTGAGTAGGTCTTGAAGGCACAAGTAAGGTTCATGAAGAAGTGGTCTAAATGCCGATGACCTCCACTTCTACTGCACTGCATTCTCTCCCTCAGCCTACACCCACAGCCTCCTGGAGATTTGCCCTTGATCAAATGACAGGAAGAGAAGACTTATGTGTGTGTGCCCACATGAATGTTCACCACAAGGTGACCTCAGCAGGGGAGGATTTTAATGATCAAGGAAATAGGATGACCCATTCTATATATACCAGTCATCATCTCTCTCCAGTCACCTCTGTCATTGACAGATGGTCTCAAAAACAAAGTGGTCATGGTGGCAGGGTTGGAGATTATGTGTGACTTCAGCAGCATAGATGTCCACTCACCAAGGCCAACCTGGCTGTGGTCACTGCTGAGTGATCAATCTGCCACCAACAAAGACCAATACTGAATCTTCTCCATGGCATCATTTAGCTAGCTAAATGGTAGATCAGCTACTTGGTGGTATGTTGATTTATCAGACACTTCTATCATGGGAAAGGTGGCATTTTGTTCTTAATGGAATAGACACTTATTCTGGATATGGATTTGGCTTCCCTGCATGAATTGTTTCTTCCAAAACTGCCACACATGGACTTACAGAATGACTTATTCACTGTCATGGTCTATCAGACAGAATAGCCCTTGACTAAAGAACTCACTTCATAGCAAAAGAAGTGAGGCAATGAGCTCATTATTGTAGAATTTGCTGGTCATACCATGTTCTCCAACATCTATAGCTGGTCGAATGGTAGAATGGCTTTTGAGAACTCATTTACAGTCCTAGTTAGCTGTCAGTTTCTTGCAGGGCTTGGGTAAGATTTCCCAGAAGACTGCATGCTCTAAATAAGCATCCAGTATATGGTGGTGTTTCTCCCACAGCTACAACTTACAGGTCTAGGAATCAAGGGGTGGAAATGGGAAATGGTACCACTCACTGTTTTATCTAGTGATCTACTAGAAAAATATTTTGCTTCCTATTCCCAGAATAAGGCTTTACTGGCCTTAGAGGACTTAGGAATAAAGGGGTAAAGGGATTCACCAGAAGACACAATAGTGATTCCCTTGAGCTAGAAATTAAGACTTGACATCTGGTCACTTTGAACTCATGCCTCAGAATAAACAGGAAAAGAAGGGAATTATTATGCTGGCTCAGATGATTGTTCCTCACAACAAAGAGGGAATTGGACTACTACTCCACAGTGAATATAAGAAAAAAAAAAATCTCAAATACAGGAGATTCCCAGGGGAATCTCTTAGTATTTCCATGCCCTGTGATTAAGGTCAATGGAAAACTACAATAACCCAATCCAGACAGGACCAATAATGGCCTGAATCTCTAGGAAAGAAGGTATGGGTCACCTTACCAGTTAAAGAATCATACTCAGCTAAAATACTTGCTGAAGGTAAAGAGAAGAGTATAACCATATGACAAGTTATGGAAATAAAGATTAATTTTTATGAATATTTCATCATTTTACTATGAATGTGTGTATCCTATATCTTTGTTTTCTTCACTCTCTTATTCCCTATCAGGTAACATATGATGTATTGACTTTATATCATAGTATTAAGTCTTGTTAATTTTATAATACTTTTATGGTTTATCAAGGAGAAGATTAGTCATTCAAGTACTTTACTTCTTATGAATTAGTATATTTGCTTGTGTGCAGGATAATATGATTTTACTATCATGTTAGGAATGGACTTGTGATGGTTCATTTTATTTGTCAACTTACTGAAGCATGGGGTGCCCAGATGTTTGATCCAACATTATTATGAGTTTGTCTGTGAGGTTGTTTCTTGATGAAACTAAAACTTGAATCAGTAGACTAAGAATGGATTGACTAAAACAAAAAGGCTAAATTTCCCAGGAGTAATAGGGAACTCTTTCTGCCTAACTGCTATGAACTGGGGTTTTTTTTGGACTTAAACTGAAATATTGGCTTTTTCTGCCTTTGGACTTAACAGAAATATCATCCCTTTCTGGTTGAGAAAGGGAGTGCAAGCCTCCTCTCACTCAGACTGGAACCACACTATAGGGTTTCTGGGTTGTCAGCTACTGACTGCAGGTCTTGGGATTTGTAGCCTCCATAATTGTATGAGTCAATTCCTTATAATAAGCCTTTCTCTCCATCTCTCTCACTATGTATAGACATCTTGCTGGTTCTGTGTCTCTGGAGAACTCTAATAATTTCAATTACATGTATTTGGGTCATATGATATTGTTCTATGGATTGATGACATGTGTAGGCACAGATATATTTTATACATTATATATATTTGTATCTTATATATGTAAACATATTCACCATATATACATTTATATTATCCATATTACACAATTTCTGTTCACCTATCCTCAACTTCAGGGACCCTTTTCGTCAGTCATTAGTATTGTTTTCTCATCCAGTGAGGTTTTTAAAATTTATTTATTTATTTATTTATTTATTTATTTATTTTTAAGATTTTATTTATTTATTTGAGAGAGAGCGAGAGAGAGAGAGAGAGAGAGAGAGAGATAGAAAGCATGAGCAAGGGGAGGGGCAGAGGGAGAAGCAGACTCCCCACTGAGCAGGGAGTCTGATGGATGAAAGGCTGGATCCTAGGACCCTGGGATCACAACCTGAGCCAAAGGCAGATGCTTAACTAACTGAGCCACCCAGGCTCCCCCATCATCCAATGCATTTAATGTCGATATGTTTTGTTCTGTTTTAAAATTTCTTAGTGGTTTGATTTTTACAGTCTCTATTTCTTCATTCAGAGTTTGTCTTTTCATTAATTGTGACCATATAACCCTATTGCCCTTCACTTGAAGACCCTTCACAGGTAATGTGTTTTTACAAATTGAAAGTTTGTGATAACTCTGTTGAGCAAGTCTAACAGCACCATTTTTCCAACAGCATGCTTTCTTCATGTCTCTGTAATATAGTAATTCTCACAATATTTTAAACTTTTTTATTATTATATTTGTTGTGGTGATCTGTGATCAGTGATTATGACTCATTGAAAACTCTGATGATGGTTAACCTTTAACAATGAAGTATTTTTTAATTAATCATTGCTAATTAATTAATTGAAAAACAACCATTGTTTTTCAAACATAATGCTATTGTTCACTTAATAGACTATAGTATAAACATAACTTTTATATGCACTAGGAAACCAAAAATAAAGTCATTTGATTTGCTTTATTGTGATATTTCCTTTATTGGAGTGGTCTGGAACCAAACACAGAGTATCTTCAAGATCTGCCTATATTTTCCTTTATACCTTTAAACATATTTATAAAAGCTCCTTTAATATCCTTGTCTGCAAATTTCAACATCTAGGTCACACAGTGTTATCCTTTTTTTCTTTCTTTTTTGAATTAATTATTTCATCTTATTTCTTTGGATATCAACTAATTTTAAATTTTTCCTTGGGCATTCAATGGATATTTTTTAGAAATTACAGATGATTTTTATGGCCCTCTATGACTACTTTTTTTTTTAATTTATATTTGAAGACGTACAACTTGGCTGAACTTGAACTATGAAACTCCATTTCCCTTTTTAGTATGTTTGGGGTTTTCCCTATGCACAATGGTTCACAGATTAGCTAGAGATCTGGGCAGACAATTTACAAAAAAATTTAGGAATTTCTTCTTACTTTTCCTTGTGGCATTTCTCTATTATTTTAACTGGTTACATTTACATTAAATCCCATGCCAGTTGGACTGCAGGGTCCTTGTTAGATTTTAGCCACATTAAATAGGAAAGGCTTGAGGATTCTCTCAGGATGAATCACAAATAATTTGACGCCATTTTGTTCCTTCCTCTGTGTTTCAACTTTCATGGAGTATCAGCTTGCTTCTGTCCCTTTCCAGTCCCATTCTTAAGGAAATGGCTTGTGCTTTGTTAAATTTATAATTGTTATCTGCAGGAGTGTTGGTCCAGTGGAGTTTACTTGGCCATGACAGGAGCAGAACTCTAGAGGGAATGACAATTACAGAAATCTGAAGATTGTTTGAATATAAAATAACATGATCTGATTAGATAAAAAATAAAATCAATCTTATTTCATTGTTCACAGTGTCTAGGTCTACACCTAAAAGAATTTTTTTCAACATCTATTCTTTTGAACATTTCTAAATTTTACTACCAATTTTTACATTTCCTTAAAATTTGATATATATTGTGAGAAGAAGAGTTTTAGACCAGGGAAGAAGTCTTTAATAATGTCCAGAGAAGGGGCACCCGAGTGGCTCAGTGGGTTAAGCCTTTGCCTTGGGCTCAGGTCATGATCTCAGAGTCCTGGGATTAAGCAGGGAGCCTGCTTCCCCTCTCTCTCTCTGCCTAGCTCTCTGCCACTTATGACCTCTCTCTCTGTCAAATAAATAAATAAAATCTTACCAAAAAAAATCTCTTATGGTTTACTTCCCTCTCTTAAAAAAAAAAAAATGTCCAGAGAAAAGCAGTCAAAGATTGAGGTGTTAGAGCAAGTCGTAATACATTGTCCAAACAACTTTGAGCCTAACTTAAAAGGAGATTTGCTTTTTACATTCTAATATAAGCCATTTAATTGTAAAATCCCTGTGTTTATTGTAAGTTCACATTTTTGGCACCAGTTAGGCAAGAAAGAGACAGGTAGTGTACATACTATAGTTCTATAAGGAATAATGTAACTTTGAGCCATATTATTCATTTTGCTTCATTTGTATTGTTATCTGGGCTCTAATATTTGACTTATGATTCTCATCATAGTTGTAATGAATGATTACAGAAAGTAACCAGTATATTACAATAACATTTAAAAATAACTTTATTAATGATAAATATTGAGTGAGTACCAAATGTACTCATTATGTTGTTTATTTTACATCATTACTTTTAGCCATCTTAAAGTATACTCTGCAGGTATAATTATACCAATTTATCAACTTCTTAAGTCAAACAAAACAAAATACAGTCACAGAAATTGTTTTTAAGGATTTTACTTATTCATTTGAGAGAAAGAGAGAAAGCATGAACAGGGGTGGGAGAAGAGGGAGAAGTAGACTCCTCACTGAGCAAGGAACCTGATGTGGGGCTTGATCCCAGGACCCTGAATCATGACCAGAGTCAAAAGCATATGCTTAACCAACTGAGTGACTCAGGAACCTCACAGTCACAGAAATTAAGTAACCTGCCCAAATCTAGTAGTTAGTAAGTGGTGAAATCTTATGCAAACCAAGCAGTTTATACCAGATTTTGTTCTGTTTCTTTGTTTCTTCTTTTGGTGGGGCAAGGATGAATGAAGGGAAAGAATGTAAAAAATAGAGCCTAAAATTTAACAATTTACTTTATAAGAAATTGAAATATTGTTTCTAGATGTTAAATTTTAAATTGCTAATCTCAAATCAACAAAATGCCCAAATGCATAGAATGAATAATAATACTTTTAATATTAATGCAATCAGCTTGAATTGGGAGAGTGTATACTTTTTGATTTCCTATCTTTGTACAGCATATACATATTTGTGATGGACAGCTTGAGGATTGAATATAAAATTAGGAAATTTTAGGATTTAGTGAATTTTGAAGATTGAGAATGTAATCTTTCGACTCAATAGTTTCACTTATTTTATGATAAGATTTATGATACTGACTCTTTTTACAGTGGATTAAATTCAAAATTTTTTAACTTGATAATTTACCAAAATAAAAAATGAAGATTTTATTTTATTAAAAAGAACCTTATCTTCTGGGGAAGAATTTGCTCACATGTCCTCTGGTTGTATTTGTGGGTATTGCTTGGGATAATTTTCTCTCTATGGCCACTTACATATCTCATTAACTTTATGAAGAAGCTTTCTAAATTTACTTATGTAAAACAAAAAATTTCTGTCCCCAGAGTTGGCTCTCAGGAATTGAGCTTGGTCCCTCCCACTCTTCTAGTGCCTGACTGCCCAGCCTTGGCATCACTCCATGCCCTGAGGGCCTTACTCACAGTCACACTGTCAAAACTCCCCTGCCCCCATACCGACATACACACCTTGGATGAGGTAAACAGTTATGGCCAACTTTAGCAACATGCAGATCAGGATTTATGTGGAAATCTAACCACCTAGTGGAGCAATGGTTCATTTTGGGGAAAATATTTAGTGTCACTTGCTTGGGGTGTAGAGTGACACCCAGCCAGGCTTGGAAGTGAATTTTATTGTAAAGGACAAAACACATGGAGAGAGAGAGAATGGAAATGAGAACAAATTCAAGGCCCCTGATTAGCGAACCCAAATATATCAAGTAATGGTAACATTTTTAAATGAAAATAGTGAAAGTATTACTGTTGAATAGATAGAAAATGGAGATACAAAGGACAAAGATACTGATGCAGAGAGCTTCTTTTCACTCAGCTATGACTGTCCCTGATGAAGAAATTGAATCAAGCCCAGAAACACCTGTACCTCCAGCATCCTCAGCTAAAGTAAGCAAAATTATAAAGAATTGTCAGACTATGCCTTCTGTTTAGAATGACCTTCTTCCAATAGATAACGAAGTGGTTAGCTCTGCACGTGCACAACCTAGTCAGCTTCCTGAATAGTCTCCCTCTGCACAACAGAATGCACACAGAAATTCTGTGTGAAAAAAGTAGAAAAATTATGAAAAACAAAAGACAAAAAAAAAAAAAAAAGACAACAGAAAAAACTTAAGAGCCCAGGATTTTGACACTACAAACACAAATTATGAAATTCTATGTATAATCAGAGACTTTAAAGGGATTGTAGACCATTGACCATAGCAGATCCTATTGGTGAACATGGGATATGAGTTTGTGTATAAAAATGACCTTTCAGGGACGCCTGGGTGGCTCAGCTGGTTAAGCGGCTGCCTTCGGCTCAGGTCATGATCCCAGTGTCCTGGGATTGAGTCCCACATCAGGCTCCTTGCTCGGCAGGGAGCCTGCTTCTCCCTCTGCCTCTGCCTGCCTCTCTGTCTGCCTGTGCTTGCTCTCTCGATAACAAATAAATAAAAATTAAAAAAAATATATTAAAAAAAAAATGACCTTTCAGCACAGAAGAAACTTGGGGTAATCATAATCCCTAACAAAATTACTGATGACCTATTTTTAGTTTTGTTTCAAGAAGGTACCTAAAAAGCCAAACATTAGGTTTTATTCTGCCTTTGATGACTCAGCTCCTAATGAAATAGCTTACAAAATTACAGTTAGACCACTAGTGGAAATTATATTTGAAAGGAGAACGGCCACATACTTTGCTGAAAGTGGAAAAACTCAAATAGTGGGACATCTCAAGAAAGAACCAGGATTGTTCAAAGGAAAAAAAAAAAAAAAAAAAGACTGTTAAAAAGAATTCATGCATTAGCAGCTGGAGATTTTTTTTAATGCCAAACCAAACTATAAGAAATTTGAACTTCAAGTATATGCAACTTTTATTTATTTATTTATTGGAAATTTACAGTGGAAATGTGTTTCAATAGCTGAACAGGACAGCAAAATTGAGAGTGCTTGAAGATAGAAAAGAGAACATTCAAGTGGTGGGATTACAGAAACAGGAGGTCAAATGTGTTGAAGATGTATGGAAACTTATTGATCCTGGCAACACTTGTAGAACATGTGGTCAAACATCTACCAATGCATGTTCATCTTGGAGCCAAGCAGTGTTTCCGATTATTCCTAGAAGGAAAGGAAAACTATATAGTAAATTGTCTCTCATCAATTTTCCTGGAAATGAAAGAGAGGCTGTTACTTCCAGTGCTGACAGGCAAACAAGGCTTGAAGGTGCTGAAATTAGTAAAAAGCTTTTTAGTTCTGAGTAGTGCATTAGAATCTTAGGTAGAAAGAAACCTCCTACTCCTTCCAAGTAAACTTACTTAGGTCTTAAGAGATTCGTTCATAGGTGAAGACTCTGATGCCTCCATGATAGCTACAAACTCTCCAGGGATGGCATCCTATGGAAATACTCCTGATACATTAAGATATGCAAATAGTGTGAAAGAATTTGTGGATCCAATTGCTGCTGGGATGTTCATCCAATAATGTACCATCCACCAAATCAGATTGAGGACATAGAGGCAGAGTAGGGTATAGGCATTCCCTTCAGAGGGATGATGTGAAACTTCCTTGTGAACAAAGTGAAGAGGGTTCTCCACAATTGCTTATTTTCCATGAAGCTATCTCACAAATGGTAGAAATGGAAGAACAAAGTGTAGAAGATCACAGAAAGATAGTGTTCTAGCAGTCTGTTCAGTGGTTAGGAGATGAAAAGACTCTCCTAGAGATGACTGAAAAAGTAAATTATAATGTAGAGTCATACACTACTCAACTTGGAACTGGAGCAAAAAAAAAAAAAAAAAGACATTTTAACCCAGGTACCCCACGATGAAGCCTACTGACCTTAAATTTCTGAAACACAGCCAACATAATTAACATTTCTTATTTGGCATTGTGAAATTACCTTTATTTTATGTACATTTTTACTATATTTGAGACATTTTTGTTTGCGACTAGTTAATTTTGCATGATGTGCCATATCATTGAATGGGACTAAAGTCTGTGATGGTGAACATAGCTACTGAATTATTCCATCTGATAAGTAAAAAAACCTGGAAGTATGTTTTTTAAGCTACATAATACATGGTTTTAATTTTCTTAGCATTTTCTTTATAAAGAACTAAAATATAAACTAATTGGTGTGTAATAAAAAATTAAATTTTAAAAATTTTAAAAAATTTCCTAAAAAAGACATGTACCTAAATCATGCTCATTTAACATTGAACTAATTTGATCTGTTCAGTTCACAGAAAAAAAAATGCCATTACAAAGATGATATAAAAGTTTCTTTTAGGGGATGTAGTCAGATGAAGTATCTTTTTTTTTTTTTAAAGATTTTATTTATTTATTTGACAGAGAGAGAGAGATCACAAGTAGGCAGAGAAGCAGGTGGGGGGGGGGGAAGCAGGCCCCCTGCTGAGAAGAGAGCCCAATGAGGGGCTTGATCCCAGGACCCTGAGATCATGACATGAGCCAAAGGCAGAAGCTTCACCTGCTGAGCCACCCAGGCGCCCCCAGATGAAGTATCTTATTGAAAATAGATAAATTATGATAAAACCTATCAAATTATCCTATAAGTTTATTTTTTACTTCTCCTTCTATAAGGTCTAATATGCAGTGATAATTTTGTGATTAATTCTCTGAATTGCAATTTTTGAAAAAAATCATATCTGATTCCCTATTATGTATATGACAAAGAATCGATGGTGGAAGGGATAGGTTGAAGAGTTTGAAATAAAATGATTTTGATCTTTACAGGAAGAGAAGATGCCCCATCACATATCAACATGACATTTCTTCAAAATTCAAAATTTTATTACTTCAATATTTTATTCACATAGAAATTAAGCCACTTTACTATTCTAAAGAATAATAGGTATAAATTGTTGATAATTTATGTGAAAGAATGAAATAAAAGATGTCAGATTTGAGTGAAGATAAAATAGTTTTTAATGGTTTAGCTTAAAATTAAACACTAAGAAAATACATTCAGCATATTTTATTATATTACAAAGTATCTTTCCAATATTGTATCTTTTCATTATGTTACCTTAACACTTATCCATAATTCTCATTTTATTAAATTTAATCAATAAGAAAAATGAAAGCAACTAGGAAATAATAGTTGTGAATTATATATCATTAAAATAAAATAAAAGCTAATTCATGAGGAGATTAGATAAAGGAAACAAATACTATAGTAATAACAGTATCCATAATTCTCATTTTATTAAACTTAATCAGTAAGAAAAATGAAAGCAACTAGGAAATAATAGTTGTGAATTATATATCATTAAAATAAAATAAAAGCTAATTCATGAGGAGATTAGATAAAGGAAACAAATACTATAGTAATAACAGTGTGTCATATTATTTATCACCAAACCTGAGCCCAGCCCAGCCACTTATCTGTTGCTTGACTGCACATGGAAAACTAAACTGAGCTCTACACAATCAAACATTTATCTGCAGATTCATGAAATCCATACAAGTGGAATATTTTGTCTAAATTTATCAATTTTTCTGTCCTGAAAAAGTTTTGGATATTATGAGTAATATTGATCTGACAATATTTGTAATGCTGCTATATTTAATAATCATTTTAATGGCAATTATCTTCATTAAGCAAAGTATAAGTATATAGATTAGATTATACATGAAGAATGATTAAAAAATGAGAAAAAACTATTATTTTTCATGCTCTTGTGTTTAGCTCTGAAGATAGAAAATAAGTTGAACATACCAAATAACACACGCCATAATTCTCTTCATGGATAAAAAAGGCTCTATGGAAAAATACAGAAATTCTAGCAGGAGAGGAATTTGGAATTTGTTGTAAATTCCACATCTTGAAGCCTTTTCTCATTCTGAAATACTATGTTAGTAAAGAGAAAAATGTGCCATATTTAAAAGAACATCTGGATAGTTAACCTGATTGGCAAAATAATTTTTTATATTTTAATTGTCTTCAAAGAAAATGTTTTTGTGTATTGTGCATGTGTGTGTGCACATGCAAATTAGAGAAACCAACTGAAAATAAAAAACAATGATCTGGCTATAAAGCAGTCCTTTAGGCTGAAAGAAAATGTGCCTTTAGGGACCAATTTCCTAATTAGGAACTTTTATTAGGCTTCAATCTCATGCTTTTGTTTGTTTGTTGAATTTCAGGAGATCTGTCAGTTTAGAGAAAATGTCAGTTATTTATTATAAAGTTATTTAGCAACTAAGACTGAGATAGTGAAAGCAATATATATTAGGGCATCTTAATATTTATTTGTGAGAAGGTAGCATTCACTGAGCCTAGAGAGAGTAAATCCTTTTTATTTCCAGTTTCTCCAGTGATGTCTTGCATGTAATTTAAGATCTCCATATCTCCAGGTACTTCTAAAATCTCTTATTTTAGCTGCTGGTGTAAGGAATAAAATGCCTTATAAACATTTTCATATATTCTTCTAAAAGACTACAAAAATAGGAAGCATTGGATAGTATTTGTCCTGTTCATTAAAGTACATTCATAATGATAAAGTAACTAAGCACATTAAAGTAATGATGTAAAACAGATAAATGTGGTCTTGTGCCCCAAGAGGAAGCCTCTCACTGTATTTATAACTTGTGCTGCAACTATTCAAGTACAGTCAACCTGAGTCTTCTAAATTCTTGCTCCAAGAAAGGTTTTTAAAAGTGAACTAGGTAATGGTTTCTCTGAAATTTGTATTTTAAAGGCACAATGACCATGTTTACACACACAAAATAAGGGCTTCCTTCAGCCTCAGAGACTATGCCTAGCTGATATAAATATGTTGTTGCATTCTTCAAAATTACTACAAAATAAGCAATTTGGTAACTTGGAAATGTAACAGGAGCTGAACCAAGTCAATGGGGGGGGGCGGGGGGGGGTTTGTAGTGATCTCAGTAACCATGTGGCACCTGCATAAAGGATAAAACATGAAAATCATCATAAAATGATTCTTTCCTTTATACTTTATAGACATGGTTCAAAAGTTGTTAACATTATTCCCTGTTTTCATCTACCATCTCTCCTTTCTAGGCTATTGGTATAACTTGTTGGGTAGTAAATAGATAATTTTCTATTAAGCAAAACAATTTGGACTCCTTGCTATTAGTCAGTGTAGAAACCTGGAATTCAAACTTATTTGTTTCTGTATTTCTCTAAATTGTACACCTGAAACTAATATTAAACTATCTGTTGGTTAACTGGAATTGAACTGAAAGCTTTACAAAAATGAGATGAAGACTCTAATAGGTCTGCAGTTTAAATATGTTGCCTCAGTAAAAATGTGATCATTGTGATGGGCCACTGAAAAGTGAGGGATCATTCCAATAGCTTTTTATCTCTGTCCATTCTAGGATTTTCTCAGCGGCTGTTGTTGTCCTAAACCATATCCCTTTGTTCTTTAAGCCTGTAAGATTAGGGAGTTTGGGGGCACCTGGGTGGTACAGTGGGTTAAGCCTCTGCCTTCAGCTTAGGTCATGATCTCAGGGTCCTGGGATGGAGCCCCACATTGGGCTCTCTGCTCAGCAGGGGGCCTGCTTCCCCCTCTGTCTCTGCCTGCCTCTCTGCCTTCTTGTGATCTCTCTCTGTCAAATAAATAAATAAAATCTTAAAAAAAAAAAAAGATTGGGGAGTTTGGATTGGAATAGGAGGCATGCCATGCAGTGCACACTGGGAACTGTTGTGTGGATAAATGTTACCATTGCATCACTCACCCTGCCCTCTTCACCCTGGAAATAAGGCTGTTTACACAGGAGTAGTCTTTTTCTGGGTGATATTTCTGTCTCAGGCATTCAGGCCAACACTAAGCAAAATGTGAGGTAGGCCAAACATCCTCTCTGACTCCTAATCACCACCTTGGATATCTTTCCTGCTCTTCCTGCAGCTCTTGCTTTTAATTTCAGAGGTCTGTCCTGTTGCTTGGGCTCAGCTGTACTGAGATAATAATAATAAACTTATTACTCTAGATACTGCATTTTCTCGTTCTCAAAAGTTCTTACATTTTACACAGAACCACACAGGACAGTGCTTCCTCAAAAGAAGTAATATTCTAGTTGAGAGCTGATAAATGTAACTGAAAGATATTTGGTTCGGCAGGCCACACACACACCACCCTTGACTGCTGACCTTGTAAAATCCCATTGCTTCATTTATTTTTTTCTGAATGTTGAAGCATAACTTTGGAAATCATTTAATAAGGAGAATTTTTAAGTCTTGCACATCAACAGTTAAAAAAAGGACAAACCTCAAGTGAGGGGCTATGTCTTTTTTGTATTCTTGTCATAAATACACTTTGACAAAATTTTTAAAGAATCATACAATGAAAAAATTACCCATTAGTGTAGCAGAGGTATATGACTAGTTTTATTAGAGTGCCATGCCCTAATTCCTTTTTTTTTTTTTTTTTTTTTTGCTATCAGAGATCTTAGTCACCCAGGAAAAATGAAACCTGAATTAATATGCATTTGAAAAACCCATATTTTGGCTGTATAACTTAGACCTACTATTTCTTGATCTTACTCTTTCTCAGACTTGAGGTATTGATATCCTGGAGGTATTCTCTTATGCTACTGGGAAAATCTGACCAAATTTGCAGTTAACGAGGGTTGATAGCATCCAATTTCCCACTCCTATTATTTTATTTTATTATTTTTTTAAGATTTATTAATTTATTTTTTGTTTTTTTATAAACATATAATGTAACCCCACCACCCTCTCCTGACACCACTTCCACCCCGCCCACTCAATATGTTTTATGACATTAAGAGTCTCTTTTGGTTTGTCTCCCTCCCAATCCCATCTTGTTTCATTTATTCTTTTCCTACCCCCTTAACCGCTGACCCCATTGCATCTCCACTTCCTCATATCAGGGAGATCAAATGATAGTTGTCCTTCTCCAATTGACTTATTTTGCTAAGCATAATACCCTCCAGTTCCAACCCTGATGCTGAGTGATGTGGAGCACCTTTTTATGTGTCTGTTGGCCATCTGGATGTCTTCTTTGCAGAAATGTCTGTTCATGTCCTCTGCCCATTTCTTGATTGGATTATTTGTTCTTTGGGTGTTGAGTTTGATAAGCTCTTTATAGATTTTGGATACTAGCCCTTTATCTGATATGTCATTTGCAAATACCTTCTCCCATTCTGTCAGTTGTCTTTTGGTTTTGTTGACTGTTTCCTTTGCTGTGCAAAAGCTTTTGATCTTGATGATATCCCAATAGTTCATTTTTCCCTTGCTTCCTTTGCCTTTGGCATTGTTCCTAGGAAGAAGTTGCTGCGGCTGAGGTCGAAGAGTTTGCTGCCTGTGTTCTCCTCAAGGATTTTGATGGATTCCTTTCTCACATTGAGGTCCTTCATCCATTTTGAGTCTATTTTCATGTGTGGAGTAAGGAAATGGTCCAATTTCATTTTTCTGCATGTGGCTGTCCAATTTTCCCAACACCATTTGTTGAATAGGTTGTCTTTTGTCCATTGGACATTCTTTCCTGCTTTGTCGAAGATTAGATGACCATAGAGTTGAGGGTCTATTTCTGGGCTCTCTATTCTGTTCCATTGATCTATGTGTCTGTTTTTGTGCCAGTACCATACTGTCTTCATGATGACAGCTTTGTAATAGAGCTTGAAGTCTGGAATTGTGATGCCACCAACTTTGGCTTTCTTTTACAATATTCCTTTGGCTATTTGAGGTCTTTTCTGGTTCCATATAAATTTTAGGATTATTTGTTCCATTTCTTTGAAAAATTTGGATGGGATTTTGATAGGCAATGCATTAAATGTGTAGATAGCTTTAGGTAGCATAGAAATTTTCACAATATTTGTTTTCCAATCCATGAGCATGGAATATTTTTCCATTTCTTTGTGTCTTCCTCAATTTATTTCATGAGTATTTTATAGTTTTCTGAGTATAGATTCTTTGCCTCTGGTTAGGTTTATTCCCAGGTATCTTATGGTTTTGGGTGTAATTGTAAATGGTATTGACTCCTTAATTTCTCTTTCTTCTGTCTTGTTGTTGGTGTAAAGAAATGCAACTGATTTCTATGCATTGATTTTATATCCTGACACTTTACTGAATTCCTGTACAAGCTCTAGCAGTTTTGGAGTGGAGCCTTTTGGGTTTTCCACATATAGTATCATATCATCTGCAAAGAGATGCAGTTTGACTTCTTCTTTGCCGATTTGGATGCCTTTAATTTCTTTTTGTTGTCTGAAGGCTGAAGCTAGGACTTCTAGTACTATGTTGAATAGTAGTGGTGATAATGGAAATCCCTGCTGTGTTCCTGAACTTAGTGGAAAAGCTCGGAGTTTTCTCCATTGAGAATGATATTTGCGGTGGGTTTTTCGTAGATGGCTTTGATAATATTGAGGTATGTGCCCTCTATCCGTACACTTTGAAGAGTTTTGATCAGGAAGGGATGCTGTACTTTGTCAAATGCTTTTTCAGCATCTATTGAGAGTATCATATGGTTCTTGTTCTTTCTTTTGTTAATGTATTATATCACATTGATTGATTTGCAGATGTTGAACCAACCTTGCTGCCCTGGAATAAATCCCACTTGGTCATGGTGAATAATCCTTTTAATGTACTGTTGGATCCTATTGGCTAGTATTTTGGTGAGAATTTTCGCATCTGTGTTCATCAAGGATATTGGTCTGTCATTCTCTTTTTTGATGGGATCTTTTTCTGCTTTTGGGATCAAAGTGATGCTGGCCTCCTAACATGAGTTTGGAAGTTTTCCTTCCATTTCTATTTTTTTGAATAATTTCAGGAGAATAGGAATTAATTCTTCTTTAAATGCTTGGTAGACTTCCCCTGGGAAGCCATCTGGCCCTGGGCTTTTGTTTGTTTGGAGATTTTTGATGACTGTTTCAATCTCCTTACTGGTTATAGGTCTATTCAGGTTTTCTATTTCTTCCTGGTTCAGTTTTGGCAGTTTATTTGTCTCTAGGAAAGCATCCATTTCTTCCAGATTGTCAAATTTGTTGGCATAGAGTTGCTCATAATATGTTCTTATGATTGCTTGTATTTCTTTGGTGTTGGTTGTGATCTCTCCTCCTTCATTCATGATTTTATTTATTTGGGTCCTTTCTCTTTTCTTTTTGATAAGTCTGGCCAGGGGTTTATCAATCTTATTAAGTCTTTCAAAGAACCAGCTCCTAGTTTCATTGATTTGTTCTATTGTTTTTTTGGTTTCTATTTCATTAATTTCTGCTTTGATCTTTATTATTTCTCTCCTCCTGCTGGGTTTAGGCTTTGTTGTTATTTTTTGAGCTCCTTTAGCTGTAGGGTTAGGTTGTGTACTTGAGACCTTTCCTGTTTCTTGAGAAAGGCTTGTATCACTATATGTTTTCCTCTCAGGACTGCCTATGCTGTGTCCCACAGATTTTGAACCATTGTGTTTTCATTATCATTTGTTTCCATGATTTTTTTCAATTCTTCTTTAATTTCCTGGCTGACCCATTCATTTACTTTAGAAGGATGCTGTTGAGTCTCCATGTATTTGGGTTCTTTCCAAATTTCTTCTTGTGATTGAGTTCTAGTTTCAGAGCATTGTGGTCTGAAAAAATGCAGGGAATGATCCCAATCTTTTGATACCTGTTGAGACCTGGTTTATGACCCAGGATGTGATCTTTTCTAGAGAATGTTCCATGTGCACTAGAGAATAATGTGTATTCTGTTGCTTTGGGATGGAATGTTCTGAATATCTGCGTGATGTCCATCTGGTCAGTATGTCATTTAAGACCTTTAATTCTTTGTTGATCTTTTGCTTGGATGATCTGTCCATTTCAGTGAGGGGATTGTTAAAGTCCCCTACTATTATTGTATTATTGTCAATGTGTATCTTTGATTTTGTTATTAAATTGTTTTATATAGTTGGCTGCTCCCATGTTAGGGGCATAGATATTTAAAACTCTCAGATCTTCTTTTTGGACAGACCCTTTGAGTATGATATAGTGTCCTTCCTCATCTCTTATAGTCTTTGGCTTAAAATCTAATTGATGTGGTATAAGGATTGCCACCCCAGCTTTCTTCTGATGTCCATTAGCATGGTAAATTGTTTTCCACCCCCTCCCTTTCAATCTGGAGGTGTCTACGGGTCTAAAATGAGTTTCTTGTTGGCAGCATATTGATTTTTTTTTTATTTTATCCATTTATTTGACAGAGAGAGATCACAAGTAGGCAGAGAGGCAAGCAGAGAGAGAAGAAGGAAGCAGGCTCCCTGATGAGCAGAGAGCCCAATACCAGGCTCAATCCCAGGACCCTGGGATCATGACTCCAGCCGAAGGCAGAGGCCTTAACCCACTGAGCCACCCAGGTGCCCCTGGGTTTTTTTTTTTTTTTTATCCATTCTGAAACCCTGTGTCTTTTGATTGGGGCATTTAGCCCATTTGCATTCAGGGTAACTATTGAGAGATATAAATTTAGTGCCATTGTATTGCCTGTAACGTGATTGTTACTGTATATTGTCTCTGTTCCTTTCTGATCTACTACTTTTAGGGTCTCTCTTTGCTTAGAGGACCCCTTTCAATATTTCCTGTAGAGCTGGTTTGGTATTTACAAATTCTTTCAGTTTTTGTTTGTCCTGGAAGCTTTTTACCTCTCCTTCTATTTTCAACGATAACCTAGCTGGAAAAAGTATTCTTGGCTGCATGTTTTTCTCATTTAGTGCTCTGAATATATCATGCCAGTTCTTTCTGGCCTGCCAGGTCTCTGTGGATGAGTTTGCTGCCAATCTAATATTTTTACCATTGATTATTACAGACTTCTTGTCCCGTGCTGCTTTCAGGATTTTCTCTTTGTCACTAAGACTTGTAAATTTTACTATTAGATGATGGGGTGTGGACCTATTCTTATTGATTTTGAGGGGGATTCTCTGCACCTCCTGGATTTTGATGCTTGTTCCCTTTGCCATATTAGGGAAATTCTCTATGATAATTCTCTCCAATATACCTTCTGCTCCCCTCTTTCTTCTTCTTCTGGAATCCCAATTATTCTAATGTTGTTTCATCTTATGGTATCATTTATCTCTCGAATTCTCCCCTCGTGGTCCAGTAGTTGTTTGTCTCTCTTTTGCTCAGCTTTATTCTCTGTCATTTGGTCTCCAATATCACTAATTCTTTCTTCTGCCTCATTTATCCTAGCAGTAAGAGCCTCCATTTTTTATTGCACCTCATTAGTAGCTTTTTTGATTTCAACTTGGTTAGATTTTAGTTCTTTTATTTCTCCAGAAAAGGGTTTTATTTCTATAGACAGAGTTTCTCTAATATCTTCCATGCATTTTTTGAGCCCAGCTAGAACCTTGAGAATCATCATCCTGAACTCTAGATCTGACATATTACCAATGTCTGTATTGATTAGGTCCCTAGCCTTCGGTACTGCCTCCTATTCTTTTTTTTTTTTTTT
>ML111642.1:66225-161498 GCA_003697995.1 Taxidea taxus jeffersonii
TAAAAATAAGTTCAGAAAAGAGAAAAAAAATGTAAAAAAAGAACACAAATAAAGAAAAAATATAAAAAAAGAAAAAATATATATATATTAGCCTGGTGACTAAAACAAAATCACGCACTTAATTCTGGGAGTATTTTGGCCTCTTAGAAGAAACTACCTCCCAAAATTTAAATGAAAAACACATATAAGGGTAAACATAATGAAGTGATGGAATATGACTATAAAGATGAAAATAAAATTTTTTAAAATATCTAACAAAGGAGTTGATAAGTTGGTTGGGAGAATAAAAAAAAAAAAAGAAAATGGAGAGATCTTGATTGGGCTGGAGGCTAGATCAAGCCCAGTGCTCAATTTAGAGTGTATTTTGATCTATTAGAAGTTGAACCCCAAATTTTTTAGAAGAAAAAACCCTATGTGTATACAAAGAATCAAGTTAGATACAATGAAGGATAAAATATGACTATAATAATGAAGGTTCAAAAAATATTTTTTTTAAAGAAATGTATTAAGATAAATTAGGTAAAAAATGTTAAAAGAGGAAGGGGCCAAAGTTAAAAAAATTAGCAGAAGAGAAAAAAAAATTAAATATTAATTAACTTTGCAAGAGTAAAGATTCATGGGGAGAAAGCCATGAATTCCATGCTTTGCTTTCTCCTCTGGAATTCCACTGTTCTCCTTGTTAAGTGAACTTGGTCTTGGCTGGATTTCTTGTTGATCTTCTGGGGGAGGAGCCTGTTGTAGTGATTTTCAATTGTCTCTGCCCCAGGCAGTATTGTACCACCCTTACCAGGGGCCAGGCTACGTAATCCACTCGGGTTCACTTTTGGGAGCTTTTGTTCCCTGAACACTTTTAGTAGAGTTCTGGAGAACGAGAATGAAAATGGTGGCCTCCAATCTCCAGCCTAGAGGAGCAGAGAGCTCGGGGCCCCACTCTTCAGTGTGCCTTCAGAGAAAAGCGCTCAATCACTCCCTTCTTCCCCGCCTCCAGCTGCACTTGGAGAAAAGTGTTCAACCACTCCCATCTCCCCCGCCTCCCTCTGCGCTTGAAGAAAAGCGCTCAATCACTCCCATCTCCCTGGCCTCCCACTGCGCTCCCAGCTCACCCAGTCTGTGACCAAGCATCTCTGTCTCTGGCACACAGCCCTGCCTGGAGTCTCCAAACCCTGCAGATCCGTGAGCTCTTCGAGGTCAGAATCTCCCCAGATCTTGTGGGGACCCCATGCCCCAAGCAGCAGCCTGTGTCATGGATTATGGTTCAAGGTAACCTCAAGTTGATAGTTCACTCCTCAGCTTTGTCTCCATATCCCGTTTCCCTGCTCTAATACCTGTGAGCTCTGCAACACTCAGACACCCCCGATCCTTCTGTGACCCCGCGGGTCCTGAGGCCATGTTGTCCCCACAAGGTCTTCACCCCAGTTTAGCCTCTGGAGCAATGTCCCTCTGTGGAGCAGACTTTTAAAAGTCCTGATTTTGTGCTCCATTGCTCCACCGCTTGACAGGAGCCGTCCCCTTTCCCCTGGGGTCTATCTTCCTGTTGCTTTGGATTCACTTCTCTGCTGGTCCTCCCTTTCAGAAAGTGGTCGATTTTCTGTTTCTAGAATTGTTGCTCTTCTTCTGTTCGATCTCTTGTTGGATTTGTAGGTGTTTGGAATGGTTTGATAAGCTATCTAGCTGATCTCCTGCTACCTGATGTTGTCTCAGCCTGCTACTTCTCCGCCATCTTGACTCCTCCCCCCACTACTATTATTTTAAACAACTACCCTTTTTATAAGCATGGTGTAATAATGTCCAGTCTTTAAATTTATGTGTAGGTCATGTCAAGTTCATAATAAAAATCAGTTTATGGAAATACAAATTCATTCTTTTTTTTTCTTTTTAAGATGTTATTTATTTATTTGAGAGAGCACTCATGAGCATGAGTAGATGGGGCATAGGGATAGATAGAGAAAGAGAGAGAGAGAGAGATAATCTGAAGCAGATTCCAAGCTGAGCATGGATCCCAGGACACTGAGATTATGGCCTGAGATGAAATCAAGGGTCGGTCACTTAACTGACTGAGCCCCCCAGGTGTCCCAGATTCATTCTTATGAACATTATTTTTTTTTCTCTTTTTCTTTTTAGTCTTCTTCATTTCCATGATGTCAGGATATTAGTGTACAGATACATACTGAATTGAACTGGAAATCTGTCACAAATAATTACCAATGAATTCCCTTTTTTAAGTTTTATTAAACCATTTGCAGATCAAAACATAACCTCAGTGTATGTACTGGGCAAAAGTGATTCAATTTTAATAAGTTCAAATTTTGATATTAAAAAGAGGAAAGTTTGGAGTGCCTGGGTGGCTCAGTCAGTTAAGCATCTTTGGCTCAGGTCATGATCCCAGAGTCCTGGGATAGAGCCCCGCATCAGGCTTCCTGCTGAGAAGCCTTCTCCCACTCACCCTGCTTGTGTTCCCTCTCTTGCTGTATCTCTCTGTGAAATAAATAAATAAAATATTTTTTTTAAAAAGGGGGGAGTTTTACATGAGGCAGTTTTCATTAGCACCAGATTTTGAATGGTGACTTCAGATGAGATTTGTTGTTGTATTTTTTGTTGTTGCCAAGTACAAAGAGAATCTTTATATACATAAGTACTTATAAATAGAAGTTTTTAACTACATTATATCTGTGGAATATTTTTTTCTAATTAATGTCTAAGGAGATGTATAGCAATACTGGGAAGTCTTGTAACAGCAGCTTTGAAGAGAGCAGCAAACTTCATTGTTGCTGTGCCATGCATGGTATTTCTCTTGCTGGCACTGTAGACTGGCACCACACAGTATAATAATACCCAAAAGATAAATGGGGCTATTGGTACATGAATCCAGCTAGCCTGAGTTGAAATGTGCTGTTAGTACTAAATACATGATTTTATAACTTAGCAAAAAAATGTAAACTCTCTTACTATTAATTTTTTGGAGTGATTGCATTTATAAAGCATTTTACATAATTTTGGTTACTATATATATATTATTTTATTTTATTCATTTTTAATTTTTTTAATGGGGCTAATAGAAAATTTTTAAGACCTGGGCAAATATTCTCAACCAAGGTAAACCACTGCAGCAAATATTCTTTTAATTCTTTTTAATTAAAAAAGTTATTCAAGTATAATTAACATAGTATTACATAGTTTCAGATGTATGATATAATGATTCAGTAATTCTATTCATTACTCAGTGCTCACATTATGATAAGTGTAGTCTTAATCTCCTTCCCCTGTTTCACCCATCAACCTACCCACCTCCCCTCTGGCAACCAGTTTTCTAAGAGTCTTGTTTGTTTGTCTCTTTTTTTCTTTATTCATTTGTTTCTTAAATTCTATATATAAGTGAAATTTTATGGTATTTGTCTTTCTCTGACTTACTTCACTTAGCATTATCGCCTGTAGATGCATCAGTGTTGTTGTGAATGGCAAGATCTCATTCTTTTATACAGCTTGATAATATATATAGTATATATTCCAGAGGTGTATATACATACACAGACCACCTCTTCTTTATCCATTATTTATGGGTGGGCACTTGGGTTGCTTCCCAATCTTGCCTATTGTAAATAATGCTGCAGTAAACATATGGGAACATATATCTTTTTGAATCAGTTTTTTTAAATTCCTTTCAATTCCTTTTTTCAATTCCTATCTAGTAGTGGAATTACTGAATCATATGGTAATTCTATTTATTTTTGAGGAAGCTTCATACTCTTTTCCACAGAAGCTGCACTAGTTTGCATTCCCAACAACAGTTCATGAGGTTTCCTTTTTCTTCACATCTTTGACACTGCTTATTGTTTCTTGTGTTTTTGATTTTAACCCTTCTGAGAGGTATGTTTTGATTTGCATTTCCCTGATGCTTAGTGATGTTAAGTAGGTTTTCATGTGTCTGTTGACCATTTGTATGTCTTTGAAAAAATGTCTATTCATGTATTCTGCCCATTCTAATTAGATTTTTTTTTGTCTGTTACATTGTGTAAATTCTTTATATATTTTGAATATTAACCTCTTATTAGATGTATCATCTGCAAATATCTTCTCCCATTCGGTGGGTTTGCCTTTTTTGTTTATTTTTTCCTTCTCTGTATAAAATTCTTTATTTTCATATTGCCCCAGTAATTTTTTTTTGCTTTTGTTTCCCTTGCCAGAGGAAACATATCTAGAAAAATATTTCTATGGTTAATGTCACAGAAATTATTGCCTGTGTTTTCCACTGGAATTTTATGGTTCCAGGTCTCACATTTAGATCTTTAATCCATTTTCAGTTGAATTTATTTTGTACGGTATAAGAATTGGTCCAGCTTCATTCCTTTGCATCTAGCTGTCTAGTTTCTTCAACACAATTTGTTGAAGAGACTGTCTTTTTCCCATTGTATATTCTTGCCTCCTTTGTTGTACATTAATTGATGATAATATTGTGAATTCATTTTGGGACTCTTGGTCCCACTTCTGTATGTGTCTACTTTTGTGTCAATACCATACTGTTTTGATGACCACAGCTTTATATTATATCTTGGTATCTGGGATTATGACACCTCCAGTTTTCTTTTTCAAGATTGTTTTGGCTATTAAGGATCTTTTGTTGTTCCACTCACATTTTAGAATTATTTATACTAGTTCTGTGAAAAATATTGTTGGTATTTTGATAGGGATTGTATTAAATCTGCAGACTGCCTTGGGTAGTATAGACATTTTAACAAGAAAACTGGGGTAGCAATATTTATATTTGACAAAACAGGCTTTAAAATAGAGATAAAGAATAACACTAAAAATTATAAAGGAAACAAACCAACAAGAAGCTATAATGATCATAAATATTTATGCACCCAACATGAGAGCACCCAAAACATAAAGTGACTATTAACAGCCATAATGGAAATCAACAGTAATAAAATAATAATAGGGGACTTTAGGACTCCACGTACATCAATGGATAGATTATCTAAATAGAAAATCAACAAAGAAATAGTGGCTTTGAATGACACATTGGAGCAGTTTGATATAACAGATATATTCAGAACATTCCATCCTAAACCAACAAAAAAACCACATTATTTTCAAGTACACATGGAACATTCTCCAGAATAGATCACATGTTAGGCCACAAAACAAATTTAAATAAGTTCAAAAAGACTGAAATTATCATGTATTTAACTGACCCAAACACTATGAAACTATAATGTAATCATAAGAAAATATATGGAAAGAACACAAATATGTGGAGGTTAAATAATATGCTATTAACAATGAATAAGTGAACTGAGAAATCAAAGAGAAAATTAAAAAATACATGGAAGCAAATGTAAATGAAAACACAAGTGCAAAATTTTGAGAAGCAAAAAAAAAGCTGTTTTAGAAGGATAGATTATAGCAATAAAGATCTATTTCAAGGAGTGAGGAAAATCTCAAACAACTTAACTTTGATCCTAATGAAGCTAGAAAAATAAGAACAAAGTCCAAAGCTAGTAAAAGGAACAAAAATAAAAAATATTAGAGCAGAAATAAATGAAATACAGTCTAAAAATAAAAAAGAATATAACAATGAAACAAGGAGCTGATTCTCTCAAGAGGTCAATAAAATTGATAAACCTTTAGCCAGACTTACAAAAAAGGAGAAAGAGGGCTCAAAATTAGAACTGAAGGAGGAGTAACAAAAGATAACACAGAAATACAAAGGGTTATAAGAGTTTATTATGAAAGATTATATGCCAACAAACTGGAAAAACTAGAAGAAATGGATGTTCCTAGAAATATATAACTACCGGGACCAAATTAGGAAGAAATAGAAAATTTGAACAGACTGATGATTATTGGCAATGAAATTGAATAAAAAATTATAAAACTCTCAACAAAAGTCCAGAGCCAGATGGCCTTCACAGGTGATTTCTACCAAACTTTTAAAGAGTTAATATCTATTCTTCTCAAACCATAACAAAAAATTGAAGAGGAAGGAAAGCTTCAATATTCATTCTATGAGGTCAGTGTTTCCTTGATACTAAAACCAGATAAAGACACTATGAAAAAAGAGAACTACAGGTCAATGTCTCTGATGAACATAGATACAAAAATCCTCAACAAACTACTAGCAAACTAAATCCAACAATACATTCAAAAAGTCATTCACCATGATCAAGTGGGACTTATTCCAGGGGTGCAAGAGTGGCTCAATATTTGCAAATCAATGTGATGCATCACATCAATAAGAGAAAGGATGAAAACAATATGATCATCTCAGCAGATGCAGAAAAAGCATTTGACAAAGAAAAACATCCATTCCTGATAAAAATTATCCATAAAATAACTTTAGAGGAAACATACTTCAACATGATAAAGACTATTTATGAAAAACTCACAGCTAACATCATTCTTAAAGGTGAAAAATGGAGTTTTTCCTTTAAGATCAGGAACAAGACCAGGATGTCTACTCTCACCACTTTTATTCAACACAGTACAGGAGGTCCTAGCTAGAGATAGCATCAAAGAAGAAAAACAGAAAAAAGGCATTCAAATTGGGAAGAATGAAGTCAAAATTTCACTATTTGCAGATGGTATGATACTATATATAGAACACCCTGAAGTCTCCAATAAAAAACTAGAACTGATAAACACATACAGTAAAATTACAGGATACAAAATTAATACAGAAGATGGTTTCATTTCTATACATTAATAATGCAGTAGCAGAAAAAGAAAGTAAGAACAATCTACTTACAATTGCACCTGAGAATAAACTTAACCAGAGAGGTGAATGGTCTGTACCTTGCTCATTTCAGTTTCTTTGTGTGTGAGGTATGCACTTTTAATTTGAAGATTTTGTTTATTTATTTGACAGACAGAGATTGGAGGTAGGCAGAGAGAGAGAGGCAGAGAGGCAGGCAGAGAGAGAGGGGGAAGCAGGCTCCCCGCTGAGCAGAGAACCCAATGAGGGGCTCAATCCCAGGACCCTGGGATCATGATCTGAGTGGAAGGCAGAGGCTTTAACCCACCAAGCCACCCAGCCTTCTCTGCTCTTTTAATTTGTATACTGTTGTGAATATAGTTCAAATCAGTTAAAGTATTACTGAGAATACTATTATATGTCACATCCTTCCAACTTAATCAACATTCTAATTCTTTCCTGCTGCTTTCAAGATATTTCTTTATCTTTAATTTCAGAATTTTAGTTATGATATCTTGGCATGAATTTCTTTGGGTTTATTCTGTTTGGAATTTACTCAGCTTCTTGGATTTATAGGTTTAAGTCTTCTGCCAAAACTGAGGAATATTTTAGTCATTATTTCTTCTTGTACTTTTTCAGCCCTTCCTTCTTTCTTCTCTCTTCCTGGGTCTCCAATGACTAGAATATTAGATCTTTATTATAGTTCTTGAGGTGTTCTTATTCAGTTTAATCACTTATTCATATTAAGTAATTTCTACTACTAATCTTCAAATTCACAGATTCTTTTCTTTGTGCTCTCTATTCTCTTACTGAGCCCAACTGTGAGGTTTTTCTTTCTTTCTTTTTTTTTTTAATTTTGTCATTATACTTTTCAGTTCTAAGATTTCACTTTGATTTTTCTCCCTATCTTCTATTTCTTTGCTGAAACTTGCTATTTTTTTGTTGTTTCAAGTGCATCTGTAATTGCCAGTTGAAGCCTTTTATGATGGCTACTTTAAAATATTTGTCAGATATTTGAAAATCAGGTTGGTTTTTGTTGATTGTATTTTCTCATTCAAGTGCAGTGCTCCTGGGTTTTGGTATGACTTGATTTTTAACTGAGTCTTGGACATTGGGCATTACTAGATTTGGGATCTTATTTATATCTTCCCTCTTAACAGACCTTTTCTGACACTGTGATACTCACATTGGGAGGCCAGGGTCCACATTATTACTGCTTCATGGGGGTGGAAATCCAGGCTTCTCACTAGGCCTCTACACTGACATCAAGTCCAGCAGAGACACTTATGACCCACTGGAGGCAGAGAATACCCCAAGTCCTCACTAGGTTCCATCTGGCACCTTCCCAGCAGGGCTAGGTCCTTGTTACCACAGGTGGGAATGAAAATCTAGGTTGTCCACTCATTTTATTTACTTATTTAAAGAGAGTAGAAGGGGCTAAAGTTTTTTCTGTGGTGTCTGGCTGGATTGGAGCAATTATAGTCCTGATGTTTTCTGGCTTCTCAGGCAGCAACTTTCTTTATCCTTTGGCTAAGGAGTACAGGGTTTCCTTGATGTTGTTTTCTTGCTTTGTTTTGTTTTGTTTTTGTCTTTTTTTTTAATAGACTTTCTATAAGGAAAAAAATGCATAGTAAACACAACCAAAATTTTTAAATCCCTTATCAAAAATTGGGCTGCCACTGGAGTGCATTTTCTTTTATCTCACAATAAATATCCAGTTTCAAAATGTTCTCAAAACCCCTTTCCCCCTCTGAAATGTCTTTATTATTGTTTCTTCTTTTCCCGAGATAACATTTCAATTTAGTGTTTGTTTATTCCCCTTCCTGATTAATGTTTGAAACACACATTTTGAATAGGTCATCCATTTGCCAATAGCAGCAGCTAGCATAAAACCAAGCACTTTGTGTTACAATCCCTTTCTTCTATAACAATGCCCAATCTTGGTTTTTCCAAGCCCTTGAGGTTCCTTCTTACCCTAATCTTGCCATGAGAGCCCTTCATTTAGTGAGAATGTGTATACAGCTCTGAAAATGTTTTGGGATTTATATCCCTAATTGCTCAAGCTGTTAAGCAGGTGTGTCATAGAATCTCCACTCCTCTCTGAATGGTCACTTCTATGTAATTCTGAAGTCAGTTCAAATTTCCATAAAGTCTTTCATGCTCCTTCTAAAACCACAGCAAGTTCTCTTCTCTGGAATTTCAAGGTACATTGTCTCTAAGTGTAATCTTTAGTCACAGGAGGCTCAAAGTCTACTTTTACAAAAAATACTTCATACCTCTTCCCCCATATATTATGGATCATATAATCAAGCAATGAATGTATTTTGAAAGTTAATATAATATCCTAGTTATATTGTATAGGAGAAATAAAATGAGTATAAATTATTTTAAAAATATAATCTCCATGTAATATGTAAATATTTTGATACTTCAATGCCAGAATGCACTATGAAACAATTAGAGCTGCATAAAATTACTCAGAATAAGAGAACAAAAATTGTAGACCAGTATAGATGTTTTATAGACCAGTATAGATGTTTTATATTGGTGACCCAAATAAATTGATCCATAATTGCAACTGGCTTTGTATTCAATGACAAAGTTATCTAACATAGTGAACAAGTCTTGATAACATTACAGCTGAAATATAAAGGTTTTTTTTTTTTTGCCAATTTTTATAGCAGTGTGATTCTTAAGCATATAGTAATTCATGCATGAAATATTTTATCCATTATGTAAACTGGAGATAGATTCTAGGCTCAGATAACTGTAAAGTGATTTTTCTTTCCCTACCATCTCTGCTCCTGATCATTTAAGTATGCTACACTTATCAAAAATATATATAATCAAAATCAAAATATATAATCAAAAATCATAGATGCAAATATCCCAAAACCTCTAAGAGAAATCATACTGTAGATTCTGTAGTCACAAATGGACTACCAATTTGTAATTTTGAATCTCTATTAACTTATGTGCTGTTTTTAATTTTGTCTCAATGTGTGAGATCCTATATATAAGTTTTTGGAATGCCATATGAAAGTGTACCTTCACAGTATCTAGTCCTATGCTTTTGTGAGCATAGATTTTCCAGGCATTGTTGCTAATTTAAAAGTTGCTAATATTGATGAATTTATCTACAGAGGAGAGGGTATTTATGTTGAAACTATTCTTAATTATTGACAAAAACTATTTTGTTTTCTTTTTTAATTAAAAATCAATTTAACTAACACATAGTGTATTATTACTTTCAGAAGTAGAATTTAGCGATATGACATCCAGTGCTCATTGCATCAAGTGCCCTCCTTAATGCTCACCACCCAGTTATCCCAACCTTCTACCTACCTCCCCTTCAGACAAGATCGGGCACGTTCAGGGTGGTATGGCCATAGACTCTACTTCCCCTTCAGTAACACTCAGTTTTTTTTCCTATAGTTAAGTCTCTTATGGTTTGTTTCCCTCTCTAATTTCATCTTATTTTATTTTCCTTCCCTTCCCCTGTGTTCATTCATTTTGTTTCTTAAATTCCACATATGAATGAAATCATATATTTGTCTTTCTCTGACTGACTTATTTCATTTACCATACTGTTGCAAATGGCAAGATATCTTTCTTTTTGACGGCTGAGTAATATTCCATTGCATGCACATGAGTGCAAGGGTGTGTTTGTATGTGTATATGCATATATACATACATATACACACCATATCTTCTTTATCCATTTATCTGTCGATGGATATCTGGGCTGCTGCTATAAACATTGCTGCTATAAACATTGGGGTGCATGTGTGTCTTCAAATCACTATGTTTGTAACCTTTGCATAAGTACGTAGTATTGCAGTTGTTAGGTCATAGGGTAGCTATATTTTTAACTTTTTGATGAACCTCCATACTGCTTTCCAGAGTGGCTGTACCATGCTGCATTCCCACCAACAGTGTAAGAGGGTTCCCCTTTCTCTATATCCTCTACAAAATCCATTGTTTCCTGAGTTGTTAATTTTAGCCATTCTGACTGGTGTGAGATGATATCACATTATGGTTTTGATTTGTATTTCCCTGATGCTGAGGGATGGTAGCATTTTTTCATTTGTCTGTTGGCTATTTGTATATTCTCTTTGGAGAAATGTCTGTTCATGTTTTTTGCTCATTTCTTGACTGGATTGTTTTTTGAGTGTGGAATTTAATAAGTTCTTTTTTCTTTTCTTTCTTACTTTATTATTTTTTTCTTTTTCTAGATTTTATTTATTCATTTGAGAGAGAGAGTGAGAGAGAGCATGAGAGAGGAGAAGGTCAGAGGGAGAAGAAGTCTCCCTGTGGAGCTTGGAGTCCCATGCAGGACTCAATCCTGGGACTCTGGAATCTTGACATGAGCTGAAGGCAGTCACTCAACCAACTGAGCCATCCAAGAGCTCAAGTTTGATAAGTTCTTTATAGATTTTAGATACTAACCTTTTATCTGATAAGACATTTGCAAATATGTTCTCTCATTCTATAGGTTGTCTCTTAATTTTGTTGACTGTTTCCTTTGCTGTGCAAAAGCTTTTTATCTTGAAGTCCCAATAGTTCACTTTTGCCTTTGTTTCCCTTGCATTTAAAGATGTGTCTAGCAAAAGCTTGCTGTGGCTGAGATCACAGACATTGCTGCCTGTGTTCTCTAGGATTTTGATGGGTTCCTTTCCCACACTGAAGTCTTTCACTCATTTTGAATTTGTTTTTGTGAACAGTATAAGGCAATGGTCCAGTTTCATTCTTCTATATGTGGCTGTCCAATTTTCCCAACACCATTTTTTAAAGAGACTGACTTTTTTCCATTGGATATAATTTCCTGCTTTGTCAAAGATTAGTTGACCATAGAGTTAAGTGTCTATTTCTGGGCTCTATATTCTGTTCCATTGATCTATGTGTCTGTGTTTGTGCTGGCACCATTCTGTTTTCATGATTACAGCTTTGTAATATAGCTCGAAGTCTGGAGTTGTGATGCCAGCAGCTTTGGTTTTCTTTTTCAACAATCCTTTGGCTATTCAGGGTCTTTTCCAGTTCCATATAAATTTTAGGATTGTTTTCTCTAGCTGTGTGAAAAAAATGTTGATATTTTTATAAGGATTACATTGAATGTGCAGATTGCTTTGGGTAACATAGACATTTTAACAGTATTTGTTCTTCCATTCTGAGCATGGAATATTTTTCCATTTCCTTGTGTCTTCCTCAATTTCTTTCATAAGTGTTCTATAGTTTTCAGAGTACACATCCTCTACCACCTTGGTTAGGTTTATTCCTAGGTATCTTACAGTTTTTGGTGCAATTGTAAATGGGATTGATTCCTTGATTTCTCTTTCTTCTATCTCATTATTAGTCTGTAGAAATTCAACTGACTTCTGTGTACCGATTTTCATATCCTGCCACTTTGCTGAATTCCTGTATGAGTTTTAGCAATTTTGGGGTGGAGCTTTCTGGATTTTCCACGTAGAGTATCATGTCATCTGCAAAGAGTAAGAGATTTATTCTTTGTCAATTTAGATGCCTTTTTGTTGTTGTTGTTGTCTGATTTCTGAGGCTAGGACTTCTAGCACTATGTTGAACAACAGTGAGAGTGGACATTCCTGTCATGTTCCTGACCTTAGGAGAAAAGCACTCAGTTTTTCCCCTTGAGGATGATATGATTATTGCTGTGGGTTTTTTGTATATGGCTTTTATGATATTGAGGTATGTTCCCTCTATCCCTACAGTGCTGAGAGTTTTTATCAAAAAAGGATGCTGCATTTTGTTAAATGCTTTTTTGCTTGATAGAATCATATGGCTCTTGTCCTTTCTTTTATTAATGTAGTGTTTCACATTGATTGTTTTTTGGGTGTTGGACCACCCTTGCAGCCTGGGAATAAATCTACTTGGTTATGGTGAATAATCCTTTTAATGTACTGCTGTACATTAGCTATTAGCTAGTATCCTATTAGCTAGTATCTTGGTAAGAATTTTGCACCAATGTTCATTAGGGATATTGGTCTGTAATTCTCCTTTTTTGTGGGATCCTTGTCATGTTTTAGGATCAAAGTAATGCTGGCCTCATAGAATGAGTTTGGACGTTTTCCTTCCATTTCTATTTTTTAGAAAAGCTTCAGAAGAATAGGTATTAATTTTCACTTAAATGTTTGGTAGAAGTCCACTGGGAGGCCATCTGGGCTCTGGACTCTTGTTTGTTGGGAGGTTTTTGGTTATTGATTTGATTTCTTTGCTGGTTACAGGTCTGTTCAGGTTTTCTATTTCCTCTTGTTTCAGTTTTGGTAGTTTGTATGTTTCTAGGAATGCATTCATTTCTTCCAAATTGCCTAATTTGTTGGCATATAATAGCTCAAAATATTCTCTTATAATTGTATTTCTTTGGTGTTGGCTACGATCTCTCTTTTCTTTTATTATTTTATTTATTTGGATCTTTTCTCTTTTCTTTTTGATAAGTCTGGCCAAGAGCTCATCTTATTAATTCCTTTTTTTAAGATTTTATTTATTTATTTGACAGACAGAGATCACAAGTAGGCAGAGAGGCAGGCAGAGAGAGAAGGGAGCAGGCCCCCTGCTGAGCAGAGAGCCTGATGTGGAGCTGGGACCTGGGATCACGACCTGAGCTGAAGGCAGAAGCTTTAACTCACTGAGCCACCCAGGCGCCCCTTATTAATTCTTTTAAAGAATCAGCTCCTAGTTTGTTGCTCTATTCTACTGTTCTTTTGATTTCTATTTCATTGATTTCTGCTCTGATCTTTATTATTTCTTCTCTTGCTTGATTTAGGCTTTATTTGCTCTTCTTTCTCCTGCTCTATTAGGTGTAAGGTTAGGTTGTGTATTTGAGACTTTTCTTGTTTCTTGAGAGAGGCCTGTATTGCTATACACTTCCCTCTTAGGACCACCTTTGCTGTATCCCAAAGGTCCTAAACTGTTGTGTTTTCATTTTCATTTGTTTCCATTAATTTTTTATAAATTTTATTTAATTTCCTAGTTGACCCACTCCTTCTTTAGTAGGGTTCTCTTTAACCTCCATGAATTTGCGTTCGTTCCAAATTTTCTCTTGTGATTAAGTTCAAGTATGGTGGTCTGAAAATATGTATGGAATAATCTCAAAATTTTGATACTAGTTTAAACTTGATTTGTGACCTCATATGTGATCTATTCTGGAGAATGCCCCATGTGCATTCAAGAAGAATGTGTATTCTGTTGCTTTAGGATGAAATGCTCTGAATATTATCTGTTAAGTCCATCTTGTCCAGTGTGCCATTCAAAGCCCTTGTTTCCTTATTGATCTTCTGCTTAGATGATCTGTCTATTGCTGTGAGTGGGATGTTAAAGTCCCCTACTATTATTATATTATTATCAATGTGTTTAATTTTGTTATTTATTTGTTTATATAATTGACTACTCCTAATTTAAGAGCATAAATATTTATAATTGTTATATATTCTTGTTGGATAGACCCTTTGTTATAATATAGTGTCCATCCTCATCTCTTATTATAGTCTTTGGTTTAAAATCTAGTTTATCTGATATAGAGATTGCTACTCCCACTTTCTTTTGATGCTATTAGAATGATAAATGGTTCCCCATCCCTTCAGGTTCAATTTGGAGGTGTCTTTGGGTCTAAAATTAGTCTCTTATAAACAGCCTGTCAGTGGGTCCTATTTTTTTAATCCAATCTGATATTCTGTGTCTTTTGATTGGAGTGTTTAGTCCATTTACTTTCTGAGTAATAACTGAAAGATATTAATTTAAAAATTAGTTAATTTTTAAGCACTCATTAAATAAGTAATATTGTGTAACTTAGGGATTATTGAAAAATTGATAAGTAAAAGTACTTATACATTATGATGGGAACCCTGTATTCAGAAAGTCAGAGAAATTAGGGATAGAAGTTTACTTAATTTAAAACACAGTTGTTTTTCTCAGGTCAATTTATAATTTCAGAATATGATGACAATACTAACAAAACATTCTACTAAAACACCGATTGATATGTTCTAAAATAGTTTTTAACATTACCAAATTATAATTATTCTAAGTTCAAGTGTTAATAGTAGTCAATAGTCAATAATTTTTTTAAATAAACAAGAGCTATCTACCCTCTGAAAGTCTGTATCTTTAAAAGTACTGATCTTCAGCACAGCTTTTTTCTTTTCTTTTTTTTTTTTTTTAATTACTGTGGATGTTTTAATAAATGACATACAAGCTAGAGTTGATATGTCCATGTCCATAATAAGTACTGTTGCTCATGAATTGAGAAAAATTATCAGCTCAGTCATGTGTTGGGCATCAGAGTATGATCATTATTCCTTGAACAGAGTAGTTCCAGAGTAACACGATGCACTTTGTAGGAATCAATGTAGCACATTAAAAGGGAATATAGACTTTGGGATTAGAAACTACTGTCTTTGCTTTAATACAATGCAACTTCATGCTCTCTCAGCATATTTCATTAATTATCAAATAAGGACCAAGTATATTCATGGTTTATAAGAGCATGAAGATACTTGGAAGCAAAATACTAATATTATCCATTACATGTCTGAAGAAATCCCACTGAAGGTAGAGTGTAGTCAATGATCAAATTATCAGCAGGCTTTACATATTTAATACACATAAAACATCTGTGACAATAATAGCAATTATGTAGCACCTGTTATAAAAATCTGTTCATATCTTACCCTTTAGGCCTCTGACTTTGTATAGTCCAGATGTCTGCAAATATTTCTGGAAAAAATCAGATAGCAAATATTTTAAGCTTTGTGATCAATGTGGCAATGATTCCACTCTACTCTTGAAACACAAAAGTAGCCACAGACAATATGTAAAACAATGGGTGTGCTATGTTCCAATAACAAGTTATTTGCACATACTGAAGTTTGATTTTTATATAGCTATTAAATTTCATTAAATAATATTATTTTTAAAATTTGTTTCAAACATTTAAAAATGTAAAACCATTCTTAATTCATGGACCATGTACAAATAGTGTGTCAAATTTAGCATGCAGAACAGTCTTGGTATAGACTAAATCAGTAAGATTCAAGAGAAATACATAGATCAGGCTTTGTAAAAAATTCTTCATTTAAAAAAATTATTAGTAAGACAAATAAGCCTCTAATCTTTAAGTTCATTAACCTCTTCATCTCTAGTGAACTATATGCTTATTCTATGCCAAACATCTTATCCCATGGCCATACTTTGAGTCTGGTCATCACTGAAAACTTCTTCAGAAGTCAGAATTTCAAACATTTTATTTTCTGGTCATTATCAGCTGTCATTTTTATTTCATTCTGACCCCTTATTTCATAGATTATTTTGATGCTTTCACATTTTAATTATCAGAAGAATTATGTCTCTACTTCCTTTTGTTAATTTAAATCCGGTGCTTTGTTACTTCAACTAGTCTTGCTCCTTCCCTATTATTCTTTTTCTGAAATTATGTAGAAAACAAAGTCCCAATCTTTTATTGATACAAGTTTCTTCTTTCATTCACCCATCAATTAGGTGGCTAAAGGCACTTGAGAAAAAGATAAATTGTAATTTTCATGGAAGAAACATAACAAAAAATTATCTTTAAAAATTTTTCCCAAGACAGCTACAATATAATTAATATACATAAGAAACTAGTTCTTTTGTTGAAGTAGACAGAAGTAGTACACACAAGGCTTTCCTTTTGATTCTCTATTGATGTAGGTAGGTAACACTGATGGGGGAATATTTGAATAGAATCCTATCAATTTACAAATGGGTTTACCTCTAAAAATTGACTATTTTATGTACAGTTTCTATTTTCCTTGTTTTGGTGGCAAAAAAAAAAAGTCAGGTTGTGTTGCATTGTTCACAAAGCATAGACATACTTTGCACTTTGTTGCCTTATGGTTGGTAGAAAATAAAACATTATTATTGCAATTGCTAATAGCTGCAATCAGAGTGTGCACCCTCCTAGGTCCTTGATATAGTTTTCTGTTAAGAGATGGCATATTGGTATCAAAAGCTCTTCATTTTCCTTTTACAAAGATATCAAGAGCCATTTAATTTTTTAAAAAAATCACCTCATTTGGTTCAATTTATCATACCATACTCCCATTTCTTTCTGAGATCAATTTTGAGCTTGCATAGCCTGTTGTATGTAACTGTCAGAAACTTTACTCTAAGCTAAAAATGAATGTCAAAGATTTAGCCCAAAGCTATCTTGGATCATTTCCAAAGGAGGGTTATTATTCATGAAGCTCTATGCCTATTTTTCAATTAAAAAAAATCCCCCAAACATAACTTGCTCAACAGAAAGATGTCAGTACAAGACCAGCAACTCTTGTATCTATGCGCCATGTATAACTTTATTCCTTGGAGTGTGGCAAATATTTATAGGGACTTACTTTTTTCCCTTTACTTTCAATGAAAGTCTTAAACATTTTATTTGAGCCAGTTATAAAAAACAAAACACTATACAAATCATTTAATAAACAAAGTTAACATTTGAATAAATAATGATTATTTAGTGATATAAAAGTCTGTAAAAGTGTGGACATATGAATTTTGAATGGAATAATATAGTTCCTCTGTTATTAAGAATTATCTTGTTATGTTAATATTTGGGGGATGATTATAACAATTTAAACATTTTTACTTAGTTACTTAAGACATTGGAGATAAGATGTAAATGAGTAAAATTACTACTTTTTTAAACTGCTTCTATTCTCCTAAGTCTGTCTCATCTATCCTTAAGCATATATCTGAAGTCTATCCCTATCCATGAGGGTTTCCTTATTTGAGCATTCTGGGTATATTTATCTCTCTTATATTTGACCTTTCAACATTGTATCATGTCAAACTGTATTTTTGTATTTAAGTGTGCTTCATTGTGCTTTATATTGCTCTTTATAGTTTCTACAAATATAAGTTTTTCTTTTTGACTAGACTGTCAGCAACTTGAAGTCAAGGATGGCATCATCACTCATGTCAAACATTTAAACACAAATACTTTTTCGAATTAAATTATTTCATGTTAATGAAGTACAATGACAAGTAAAATAAACAGTATTCTCCAAAATCTCAATTTATGAACTCAATACTTTCATTTGTAGCAGTTTATTTTTAATGTAAAATTTATCTTCTTAAACAAAAACATACATATTTAAGTTTGTCTTACCAATATGGCATGTCTACAAATAGAACCCCGATTCTTTTTTTTTTTTTTTTTTTGTCTCTGATACTTATGTTTTACCCAAAATTTTATTGGACTTCTATCATTTTTACAAAAGGGTAACATTTAATTAATTATGCATCATGAAGTATATTATTCACCAAAAAATGAAATATTTTTAATTTAGAAAACATTCTACATATTTATAGTCAGATCAATTAGAAAAAGTAAACTTTGATCACATTTTAATTTTGAAGCAAATCTATTCTTGATTTATGTAAAAAGAAAATAGTCATGATATGCATATGGTGATTATTATGAACTTTTGTCTCTCTAATATTTTCTTTTGCATTCTGTTCCATGTACTTTTGGAATTCTAGGCATATTTCATATATATTTTTAAATAATGGCTTTGGGATACTGTCACATTAAAGAAAACCATAAGCACTAGAAATATACTTCCAACTTGTTTTATGAATGTTTATCTGATATAGTAAAAATTTTTATATTAAGGAATCAGTTCTTACCCTAAAACTTATGATGGTCATAGGGCACTTACTCTTTGTACTACAAATTTTATAATAATTTCAGCCAAAATTCAATATAACTTTACTTGATCAGAAAAGTCAAAATAATTACCCCTTATTTACCCCATTATATTAAAGTTTATTTTTTACATCTAATTAAATAGTCCTTGTGCTCTTTATTATATGGATTGCTCTACAAATGTTTATTCTGACATAAATAGTAAGAAATTGGTAATTTGTTTTTCTCTTTAGAACATGAAGCTTTGGGCCAAAGGGAGGGGTATAGGGAGAGGGTCTACGGTAGGGTTATGGACATTGGGGAGGGTATATGCTATGGTGAGTGCTGTGAAGTGTGTAAATCTGGTGATTCACAGACCTGTACCCCTGGGGCTAATAATACATTATATGTTTATAAAAGAAAAGAAAAGAAAAAAAACCATGAAGTTTTCAGAATGCCTGGGTGGCTCAGTCAGTGAAGCATCTGCCTTCAGCTCAGGGCATGATCTCAGGGTCCTGGGATCAAGTCCCACGGCTCCTTGCTTATTAGGGAGCCTGTTTCTCCTCTACAGGCTGATCCTCCTGCTTGTGCACTCTTTTTCTGTCTGACAAATAAAAAAAAAAATCTTAAAAAACAAAAAGATGAAGTTGTCTTTTTGGTTACTCTAGAACCTGAGACTCTATTTTTCCACGCAAATTGACAATATCTGCAAAATTTTTATTTATACTAGGGCCTCGGATTCAATGACAGAGACTTAAGGTTTAGTTCATTTTATTTTTTTTCCAAAGTTTCAAACTTTATTGAAAATATTTTACAAATCCATGATATAATTTAAAAATTGAGGAAAAGTTAATGTTATCTTGCACCTTGAAACAGTACAAGGGATGGTCATGATATTGAGTTATTAAATATTAAAATTATTTTTTAAATTTATGTAGTTTTTTAAAGTTTTTTTAAAGATTTTATTCACTTGATTGAGAGAGAGCAAAAGTGAGAGAGATCACAGAAGGAAAAAGAGAAAGAGAAGCAGACTCCTGGCTGATTGGAGAGCCCAGTGTTGGGCTGGATCCCAGGACCCTGGGATCATGACCTGAGCTAAAGGCAGGTACTTAACTGACTGAGTCACCCAGGTGCCCCTATTTTAAAAGTTTTTATTGAAATTCCAGTTAGTCAACACACAGTTCTTTCAGGAATATGATGTAGTGATTCAGCACTTCCACAGGACGTGCAGTGCTTATCACAGCAGTGCACTTCTTAATCCCTGTCACCTATTTCACCCAACACCCTACCCACCTCCCCACTAGTAATCATCAGTTTGTTCTCTATAGTTAAGAGTCTGTTTCTTGGTTTGCCTCCCTCTCTCTTTTTTCACCTTTGTTCATTTGTTTTGTCTTTTAAATTCCACATATGAATAAAATCATATGGTTTTTGTCTTTCTCTGACTAATGTATTTTGCTTAGCATAATACTCTTTAGCTATATCCTTGTCATTGTAAATGGCAAGATTTCATTCCTTTTTATGTCAGAGTAATATGCCTATCTCTATCTCTATCTATCTAGCCCCTCTTCTTTATCCATTCATCAGTCCATGGACATTTGGGCTGTTTCCATAATTTAGCTATTATAGGTAATGCTGCTATAAAAATCTGGGTCCATGTATCCCTTTTAGAAATAAAAATGGTCACACATTATTGTCTATTTCAAATATGCATGCTGCTTGAATTTGGGGAATATTATCTAGAAGTGATTTTTATCTATGTGTAAGATCTGGGTCCTTATTAAAATGGCAGATTCACTAGGAAAGGCAATTTGAGTGACCAAAATGAATTAAACATCAAAATAATCCTGCCAAGTTATTAATTGAGCCCTTGCTTTTATTTTTCTATTTTGCAGTAGCTGGACAAAAATTTCATGAATAACACTAATATATTTTCAATTAAAACTGAAATGAATTTTGCTGAAATGATTTAAATTTCTTGATAAAAGATGCCAATAATCATTTTAGCCTGCCTATAGAATCTATAGAGCCAGTATAAATAACTCTTTTCCCCCCTTTCTGTTGATTATAATTATATGGATATCTTGGAAACTGAATCAGAAAACATCCTTTGTTCTTATGTTTTAATGTGTTTTGGAATTTAGATATCATAGCATCTGATCATGGATCAGAATAAATTCTCTCACCTTGGCCACACTTCAAAACAGAGTAAAAATGGTATTAATTGCTTTATAAGTAGGGTTTAAAGTCTTTGCTCTTGCAATTAACCATCAATAATCAAAATGGCATAGTCAAGATTTATTTTGCTCTGCTAGTATCATTTGACTAATTCTTCATTTAAATTACCAGTGTAGATTTTTTAAATGCTTTTTTCAAAAAATATTTTATTTATTTGTTTGTCAGAGAGAGAGAGACAGAGAGAGCACAAGCAGGGGGAATAGTAGGCAGAGAGAAAAGCAGACTTCCCACCAAGCAAGGAGCCCAATGAGGGACTCGCTCCTAGGACTTTGGAATCGTGACCTGAGCTGAAGACAGGCACTCAACAAACTGAGCCACCCAGGCATCCCAAGATTTTTTTATTTAAGTTTTTGCTTAAAATCCAGAAACTTAACATTTCAGGTGTACAATAGTATTCAACACTTCCATACAACACCTGGTGCTCATCTCTAGTGCCCTCCTTAATCCCCAACACCTATTTCACCCATCCTTCCACAATCCTCCCCTCTAATGACTCAGTTTGTTCTCTATAGTTAGTGTGTTTCTTGTTTTTTTCCCCTACTTCTCTTTTTGTCCCTTTGCTCACTTTGGTTCTTGAATCCACATATGAGTGAAATCATATGGTATTTGTCTTTCTCTGACTTATTTCACTTAGCATTATACTCTGTAGCTCCACCCATGTCATTGTAACCACTGTGATATGATCTGTTCTGCTTTTTGTCTTAAGAGCATACTCACCTCTGTTAATGACCCAAACAACACACAAATCACTGAAGTCTAATTAACCATATTGGTTCAAGGTCTGAAAAACTGACACTCCTTTGCAAAGCTTGCATCACACATTTACTTCATTTACCTTCTCTAAACATTTTGTACTTAATTATATGCTAGCTGTCCTTTGTTATTAGCAAAGTATTGCATATGGTGGTTGTTGCTTTTAGAATTATAACCTAAATGGAAAGACAGTGTTGAATTCTTCAGCACCCTCCAACCCTGATAGTAGATAAATATCTGTAGAAATATTATTTTTTAGAGAGATTTGACTTATAGTTTTGAACAGTAAGCAATTTTTAAGAATTTGTGTTTAGCACTGCTTTAAATACTCAGATATGGAAGTGTTGCAACTGAGATAGTAAAACAGGAGAAGAAAAAGAAACATATAGAATTTACACTCTGTGTTAACAGAAAGCCTATGCAGGATGTTGAGTAATTTACTAACTAGTAGGTGAGATCATTCTATCTGATATTTAAAAGAAAATCAGGATTTATGGGGGAAATATTAAATAAGAACACTGTTGGGATAATAGAAAATTGAGCAGAGAGCAGCATTCACTTTTGTACAAATTCCCTAATGTTCCCACACTTCCCTCAGGGTGGTTGGTGATAACTAGAGTTCTTGTATATCTTGATGCTTTCTTTTTCTTGGGCATTTTGGAAGACTAAACTTCCAGCTTCCCTTGAAAACAAAACTACTAAGTAAGCCACTATGAATGGACATGTATCATTTGCAAAACAAGGCATTAGCAATCCTTTGTGCTAGCTGGCTGCTCTCACTTTCCCTGACACTGCAAATTTAAGAGGCCCTGTGTTGAGATGATGACAAGAACAGAAGATGGAGGAAGCTTGGATCCCAGAACCCTCAGACCAAGGGAGGAAACCATGCCCTCCTGTCAGTCCATGCTTAATGGAGCATAAGTGAATAATAGAATTATTTTGTGTAAAGCAACTGAGCATTTAAGTTCTGTCTCTAAAACAACTAGTGATTATTCACCCATTTGGCAAGTTCATAGCAGTAATCTAAATATCTTTTGACTCTAGGTTTGGGTAATAAAAATTCCATGGTAATTCTAGTCAAACAAAAATATCCCAACATTTCTGTAAACCTGGCGATTCACAGACCTGTACCCCTGGAGCTAATAATATATTATATGTTTATAAAAAAATTAAAAAAAATTTAAAAATCCCAACATTTAAGATGGTTACATGTTTTTATTACAGCAGACAGAATTCATGTATTTTTACTGTTTAATGCTCTTGAATAGTGTTTCAAAATTTGTTTTTTTTTCAGTTTTTATAATCTTTTCAAAAATTTGTGTTTTAAGAGATTTTTACTAAGTTGGTTAACCTGAAGCTAACTTCTATTAGCTGTAAGGGAAGATGATAGTTTTTCACTTTACCACCCATGTCATTATTTATGAAATCATATCTTTACATGTAAAGGAAAAAGCAAAATAAGTTTCTTAAAAATATTTTTGGTATCGTTGACACACATGTTATGTTAGTTTGGAATTTTTTTCAGTATAATCAACATACAATGTCACATTAGTTTCAGATGTACAACGTAGTGATTCAGCATCTCTATGCTCTGCTCTGCTCACCACAAGCTGTCATCTGTCACCACACAACACTCTTATAATATCACTGACTTTATTTCCTATCCTGTGCCTTTTATCTCCATGTGACTTATTCATTCTGTAACTGGAAGTCTGAAACTCCCACTGTCCTTTATCCATTTTGTCCATTCCCCACACCCTTGCCCTCTGAACAACCATCAGTTTGTTCTCTGTACTCAGGAATCTGACTCTGCTTTTGCTTGTTTATTCATTTGTTTTATTTTCTAGACTCCACATAGTTTCTGATGTTTCTTTTTTAATTGTTTTTCTAAATGCTTTCAAATACAGACTCTTAAAATGACTATAAGCTTCAAAAAAAAAAAAAAGCAAACATCTTAGTAGTTCTGCCAGTAAAGGACTAACCTAAAAGGACTAATATAAAGGTGTAGTCAATTATACATATTATATATATGTATACATATATATATATTATTCTTTTTATGTAAATATGTGTAAGATCCAGATGTATTATTTATTATATTATGTATTATGCATTACATTATGTTACATTATGTATTATACTTTATTATATATCAAGTATGACATGTAAAAGAATATGTTGAAAAATAATCTATTTTTTTCCCACCTAAATTTGCTTTCATTGTCATCAGACCTCTTCTTAATTTTCCTGGGACACTAACTGTTGATTATATTACCCTTCCTTTCATACAGCTAGCTAGAAAGTCCATTCTTGCTCTCTTTGTATTTTTTTTAATTAAAAAAAATATTTATTTATTATTTATTTATTTGACAGACAGAGATCACAATTAGGTCTTGCTCTCTTTTTAGATAATGCTCTACCTTTTCTTTAAAATTTAGCTTTAATGTCAGCTCATCTGTAACACCTCTTTGATATCTCCATATTTGTTAGTGGCTCTTCCTTCATGCAGCACTAATTTAACAGTCATTGTGCTCTAACCGTATGCTAGGTAGGATTCTGAGGGTATAGCAGTGAACCAAAAGGCATAGAACCATTCCTCTCATGGAGTGTACATGGAGGGATATAAGACTAAACTACAAGTAAATATTTAGATGATGACAAATATTATGAAGAAGAAAGAGTAAAATATAGAGCATGCTGGGGTACAGGAGCTATTTAAAAAAAAAAAAAGATTTTATTTATTTATTTGAGGGAGAGAGTGAATGAGAGAGAGAGAGAGAGAGCACAAGCAGGCAGATGGCCAGAAGTAGAGAGGGAAGCTCCCTTGCTGAGTAGGGAGCCCAATAGATGGCTTGATCCCAGAACCAAAGGATCATGACCTGAGCCTAAGGCAGCCACTTAACTGACTGACCACCCAGGTGCCCAAGGAGCTACTTTTGTAGGAAGAGTGCAAGGGAAGGCAAACTTCTAGATAAATTTATTATGGACCTAAATGAAGTAAAGATCCTAACCATTCATATATTTGGGGGGGAAAGTCCAGATAGAGACAACTTAAAGATAAAAGGGAGAAGCATGCATGGTATGTCAAGAACACCAAAGAGATTGTTACATTAACAAATATAAATATTAAAAATTTGTTTGTAACTTACATGTAAGGTTTATGGAACAGAGTAGATTGTTTTTTAGTTATTACTTTGAACAAATAACTGTGAAGTTTCTCTGTGTCCCAATTCTTACCCATGGAATGATACAATGAATGCAAATATCATCTCATACATATGCATCTGGATTGTAAAAGAGGAACACCAAACTCAAAAATGAACTCCTGGCATTAACAGGGGAGAAAGAAGCAGTATCCTCCATCCCTTTTGTCTTTTTGGAGAATTACCTAGGTGCTGATTATAGTCCTTTGAAATGTAAATTAATCTCTCCACCAAAAAAAAAAAAAAAGAAAAGAAAAGATTAATGTGCATGGTAACTGCTGGTCATTTAAAAAATTACGTTGTGATATATTTTACATATCAAATTTACATATAAAATTCAAAAGTACACCAGTAATTTTTAAGTAAAATATACAAAGTTGTTCGACCATCAACATAAATCAGATTTAGAGCATGTTGATCACCCCAGTGAGATCCCTTTTGAGCATTCACTGCTCATCTCCTCCTAGTTCTTACTTCAGCCACTAATTTATTGTCTCTTTTTGCCTATGTCTAGTTTTGCCTTTTCTGTGTGTCATACAAATGGGCTTGTGCATGTGGTCTCTTGCATTCAGATTATTTTACTCAGACTAAGGTTTTTGAGGTCCATCGATATCATAGCATGTATCTGTATACAGTTCATTTTTTTGCTAACATTTAAGTTGTTTCCAACTTCGGGCTATTATGAATAATGCTGGCAAGAACGTTTGTGTGTAAGGTTTTCTGTGTAAAATTGGTTTAGGCTTGATGAGGTCTTGTACTTTTTCACATAAATTTTAGGATTGATATGTCAATTTCCATACACACACACACACACACTCAAAAGTCTGCCGGATTGTGATAAGGATTTCATTGAATCTGTAACTCAATTTTGGTAGAATTGCCATCTTAATGATATTAAATCTTTGAATCCATGAAAAAGAAATGTGTCCCTATATATTTAGATCTTCTTTCATTTCATCAGTGTTTTATAATTTTCCATGTACAAGTCTTCTTGCATTTCTTTAGATAAACTTGTTCCTAAATATTTTATTTTGATACTACTGTAAGAGAACTTATATTCTTAATTTTATTTATGGATCATTTCTTTTTATATGTAGAAATATAATTGATTTTTTGTATGTTGATCTTATAACAGGCAACCTTGTAATTGCTTATTAGTTCTGACAATTTTCCTTTGTGAATTTCTTTTCTATGTGGGGTTATATCATCTATAAGCAAAGACAGTTTCCTTTCTTTCTTTCCAATATATTTTTTTTTCCTCACATGGTTGTACTAGCCATTCTTCAGTACAGTGTTGAAAATAATGGTAAGAGCAGGCAACTTTTCCTTATTCCCAAATGTAGAGGGAGATCCTTCAGGCTTTCATCATTAAGTGTGGTATTTTCTGAGGGTTTCCAAAGATATCATTGCGAGGGTGAAAAACTCCCATATATTCCCAGGTTCTTGCCTTTTTAAAAAAATCATCAGTACGTCTTTGATTTTGTCAAATGTTTTGTTTGCATCCATTGAGAACATTTTTTCTTTATTAAATGGTTTATCATATTAATAGCTTTTGAAAGATATCTTGCATTCTTGCAATAAATTTCATGTAGCCATGGTATGTAATTCTTTTTATGTGTTGTTAGATTTCTCTTGTTAAAATTTTTTTGAGGGTTTTTGCACATTGTTCTATAGTTTTGTTTTCCTTGTGATGTCTTTTTCTGGCTTTGCTATTAACATGAAAAAGGGCTCATAAAATGAGTTGTGAAGTGCTCCTATCCTCTATTTTTCTGGCAGAGTTTTTAAGACATTGGCATTATTTCATTTTTAAATATTTGATAGAATTCATAAACGAATACATCTGGGCCTGCACTTTACTTTCTAGGAAGATGTTTAATTATTAATTCAATTTCTTGCTACAGTATATTCTGATTTAATCAGAATTTTACTTCCAGATTGGTTATTGAGCCCAGACCCTAAGGTTCAGGCAAATTTACTCTGAAAGCCCTAAAGGTACAGAGACATATGTATTCTATAGCACATAGACCTCAAAGTAGCTTTGAAGTGTGGAAGTAGTAAGGGATGATATCATAGGAAGTTAGTAATGCACCATGAAGCCAATTGATAGATTTGGCTTTTACTCTGAATAAGATAGAAAGCCATTAAGGGCTTAAGGTAGAGATATTATACACATTTAGTTCTTACAGTTTGTATATAGTTTACATATATTTTAAAAATACATATTCATTATCATTGCTAATGGGTTCAAAAACAATAATTTTTTTTAATATTAAAATTTTAACAATGATTATAATGAAATACTTAGATTGCCAACTTATTTACCAATTTCATTGCTCACCATCCATATTGGATTCCTATGCTATCCTTCCCGGTTCCTTTTCAATTTACTAGAGGGAACTACCTTACATAGTTTATCTGCTAAAAGGCCTACATTATAAAACTGTCAAGTCTTTATGGTTAAGTCCTAAACCTGGTTTGAATTCTGTCTGCCCTTAGATACAGCTATAGAAGGTTAGGACTTCCATAAATGCTACCAAGGAAACCTTTGGTTTTAACATTTGTCTTCATTAGTGACTAATAAATATGAATTTGTCACTATTTCTCTTCACTTAATCAGTGACATACTAGGGAAGTCACTGAATTCTGTAGCCCTTTTAGTTACCATTTCCCTCTTACCTCTCAGTTACTTAAGATATTACACAAGCCAGTATATCCCTTTCTACCTTTGCCACTTGTCAGTTTACCACCAGTGGAAGTTTTGGGTTTTTTGTTTTGCTTTGTTTTTTTTACCATTTCAACCTTCTTTCATTATGGTGAAATATGCTTAATATAACATTTATCATTTTGCCACTGAGTGTACAATTCAGTGGCATTAAATACATTCATGTTGTTTTGCAACTCATCACTACCCATCTCCAGAACTTTTGCATCATCTATAACTGAAATTATGTAACCAGTCATTCCCATTCCTTCTTGCCCCCAAATCTAGTAACCCTATTCTTTCTGTCTCGATGAATTTGACTGTTCTGTGTACCTCATGTAAGTCGAATCATACAATATTTGTCCTTTCGTGTCTGACATTTCACTTAGCATAATGTTTTAAAGGTTCATCCATATTTAGGAAATGTCAGAATTTCCTTCCTTCTTAAAGCTAGATAATACTCCACTCTGTGTATATCTTTTGATTGATATCTTTTGAGTTTTTCTGCAAACACCTTTGTTCTTTGCATATTCCTTAGGAAACACCGGCAAATGAAATGAAGTTCTTAATATGGCCCACAAGGACTTAAGGGATGTTCCTTCTGCCCACATCTCCCACATCTTCTGCACACCTCACATTTCCCTCCCTAAGCTGTAACTAAATTAAACTATGCCCAGTCCCATGAAGAACAATGTGGGGTTCCTGCCTCTGTCTTTACTCCAACTTTTCCCTCCTTTTGGGATGCTTTTTCTCTCCCTCCTGTTTCCTGAAGAACTCCTACTTTTCCTTTAGTATTTAGGCAAAGCATTACCTCCTCTTTGGGTACCTTCTTTCACGCTGTCCCTGAATGCCCTCCAAGAATTGCTATCTCTCCTTTGTGCCCCTGTCAACCTATCCTTGTACATCCCCATTATAGAAGCTCTGGAATTACATGTTTATATCTCAGTCTATTCCAGAAGACAGTAAACTCCCTAAGGGCAAGGATAGGCAGGGACACCTAGTACAGTTTAAATGTTTTTGCTGAATGGATAACTTGTCAACAGTGAGGAAAAATGGGCAGATGTCTTCCTTATTTGCTAGCAGCAGAAGAAAAATAGGTAGGAGGAAACACCTGTGAAAAAATTACTATAAAAATAATAACCCTCATAACAAAAGCAAACAAGCAAAATAAACTTGTATCACATAACAAGTATTTTCCCCCCTTTCTCTTCTACCAACTCTTTAAAGAAAGCAACTGCTAGCAGTTCAGAGGTTGTATTCAGTGCCATGTTCTGTACACATATGAATACATACATGCATGCATATGTCCATCAATGGAAGTTTTAACAATTGCACTGATGTGTTGTGCCAGGGACTAGTAATATTCCACCTTCTGAACGTGTTGGGTTTCTCACCTTCAGCCATCTGCGTGATCAATATCTAATATCCCATCTAAGAATTTGTTTTAAAGCTCCACTCCTGGTACCAGCTTTCTTAAATCTGGTTTTGTAATGATAGACTCTGCAAAAAAGCATTGTGTGCAGAATTTTTCCTCATGAATGTTCTAAGGATATTACCTATAAAGAAGTTGGGAAGGCAGGATTAATCAGAGAAGAAAGCAGACCTGTAATACATTAATCTATTTGCTAAATAGAAACAAAGCATGAATAATCAGGAAAGAAGCCACTTCAATAAAGACCCATGTTTCCTTGTTCAGTTTCTGGACCTTAAACATTTTTAGGTCTTCAGTATCTATCCTAAAGCAGTGGTCATATTAGATTCTGAGGGATTACAGTGGCATCGTTTACTAGGAATTACTCAGTCCACCAGGCATTGGCTCACCTGTTTCCACCTCATTCAAGGAAGGCTTAAGGTTAATGACTGACAAATCAACAAATATAGAAGCATATCTTTGTGCTTCAATTTGGGACAACTTTGTCATCCCAGTTCCAAAGCTCTATGTACAACTGGATGAAACCTCAGTAGCAACCACATTGGAGGTCACTTTTTCCTGCTGCCCAATCTTGCTTCTTCATTTTATTTTATAGTTGTAGTTCCAAAGAGCACTCCACAATGATCCATCTGTCTACAGTTCTCCATCTCAGAATATCTGTATCAAGTGAACATAATCTAAAATAAGTGACATATTGTAAGAGAAGTCAGGGTAAGTCATCCTGAACAACTCAAGGGCAAAAGACAAAACAACAGGAGTCCTCATCTTCTACTTCTGGAAAATCCTTAGGATTGAGTTACTTCAGTATGCTGGATGTCCTAACCTACTTCACTAGTTTTGTTTACACCCAGTTCTTTTTCCTACTTTAACATGCTTAATTTTCTTCCTCCTCCTCCTTTTCTCCTTCTTCAAAATATTTTATTTATTTATTTGACAGAGATCACAAGTAGGCAGAGAGGCAGGCAGGCAGAGAGGAAGGGAAGCAGGCTCCCCACTGAGCAGAGAGCTCAATGCAGGGCTTGATCCCAGGACCCTGGGATTATGACCTAAGCCTAAGGCAGAGGCTTTAACCCACTGAGCCACCCAGGCACCCCCATGCTTAATTTTCTTCTTAACTCAAGGGTCATGCTTTGTTTCCTTTTGTTGCCTTAACACTTTAAAATCTCTTTTGGAAATTAGCATATAGCAAAGAAATCAAATTAAAAATTTTCAGTTCTCTACCATTTTTGTTGTAGCTTTGACTTCTTTGAGGTTTATTCAGTCTTTAGATTGTGGATATGAAGTAGAATGATTATGGTTGTAATTGAGATCTGTGTCTAAAAGGTTTATGTAATAGTAAATCTTCCTGAGAACTAGTTATCAAGTAGTGCTTATTGTAATATGCACTTAGAAGCTCTTATGAAGATGATACGAGCAAGGGCTGGGACACTGTAGAGAAACACTGAATGTTCCTTATGCCTCTCTTGATAATTATTCCACTTATTAATTATTTTAAATCATTTGGTGATGAGACAGAGGTTAATTAAAGAGGGATTAGAAAATATGTTGTAATGTTTTAGGGGAGTAATATCTACAAACTTCTTTGAATGTTCAAACCACTGAACTTGGCTTAAGGTTCTGCAGCAAGCTCACACAATGATGGCAGGCATCTTGAGGTCAGTAAAGTCTTAATTTTCTATGCCAAGTTGGTTTTGGTCTCCTATAAGTTATCTGAGAACCTAAAGGAAGTTGCTGGCAGTTGAGGCAGTTGACTGTTATTAAAGTACATGGCAGAAAGGAGAATGGAAGGCGCAAAGAACCCTAACACACATCCTAACATACATCCTTGGTTGCATTTGACAATTACGAATTGCCCACAAGATATGTGCAAATCACTTCAAAATAAAATGAAAAAATTAAAAACTATGCATTTAATAGGCCATTATTTTTGAGTTTTCTAATAAATATGCAGATTTTTCTAGGCCATGGGTGTGAGTTGGTTGTTGATGAAGATTATGGTGTTTTTGCTTTTTACAAAAACAAACAAAAAACCAAAAAAACCACGTAGGTAATCTCAAATAGTGGAACAAATCAATATAGTTTTCTACTTGCTTAGCAGAAATTCTGACTAACCTTAAGAAAGTTAACTATTTAGAAGGTTAATTTAAGGTCTTGTACTATTTTAGAAGGTCATCATAGTAAAGTAGAAAGGTTGATTGGGAATTGGGGGTCCTGTAGTTTAGTTTCTACTTTGTCACTAACTAGCTGTGTGACCTTGGGCAAATCACTTAACCTCAAGATCTCTGTTTTCTCATGTGTAAAATGAGGAGGTTGAACTACATGATCTCTAATAGTGTTCAACTAAATCTTCAACTAAATCAAAATATAGAGAACCTGATAGAAATTACTTCTATAGAACTGCTGTACATAGAAACTAATAGTGAAGACCAGAAAACAGGGAGTTAGACCAGATCCTTCACATGTGCACATCTCTTCTAATCCTAGATGTTCTCTGCAGGCCATTCCTAATCATTTCTCCATAGGGGAAGTTCCCATAAAAATAAATAAAGCACTATTTCTTTTGCATATTTTAATAGGATCAGGAGACACAATGATATTATACAAATATTTATTTACATCTGTCTGACAAACTTAGAGTGTCTTCCTTCCATGTCTTACATTTTATTTATTTCTGATATCCCATTGATAATTTATGACTCTAATAGGCAAAAGTGGGGGGAAAAAACAATATATTGCTTACTTGGCAGCAGGTAACCAAATAACAGTGTCAGTCTCTATTAGAACCAAGAGATGAAATTTATACATTTAATCTATCTCTGGGGCCATGTGTTGAAAATTTTCCTTACTCCAAATGCTATTAATAAGCAGAGAAAATGGGAGAAAGCAAATGGATACATTCCAAATTAGCTTTTCTACTGAAATAAAGGTCACTTAGAGTGGTCAAATGCATACCAAATATGTGATTGTAAATTAGATAGGATTTCTCTCTGGGTATCACAGAAGTGTATCCTCCTCTGATAATAAAGGGCCATCACCAGAACATTCTGAGATTTTAGGACTATCACATTACTGCTTCATCTAATAGCTAAATTCAGACTTGTGGATCCTCTTGGTTGTTTGGTTGCATCTTAATCAGCATCATTACAATTTCTATTCTAACCACATTTTTTTTTTTGCTATTCTACTATATAAACTGGTGTTTATTATACACTGGAATGTTTCTTCCATCAAGAAGTTAAATTTCCTCAAGTACATTCTTCTTCATTATAATATAAAATGAATTTTCTCCCGTTCTGGCAGGGTTTTATTTTTTTCCCCAAAGCTTAACTTTACCAAGTAACTGGCAAAAGCAATTCAATGACAAAATGCTACCCTTGAGCTAAATTGTCGACCTAGAATAAAGACACAGATAAATGAAAAGGAAAAATGACACATATTACCAAAAACCTTGGTGCAAGGATTTGTAGAAGAGCAGAAAAATTAAAATAAAAACATTCTTCTTAAGGAACACTTTTTAACTCATGTAAAATGATTTCTATTATAAATAAGTAATTAATTAAAATTTTTACCAATTAAAAAGACTTCTAGTAGAACATTCAAAAAGGACATGCAGTACATAAAAGAAGGAATTTAAATAGCTGACAAATACATGAAGACATTTTGAGGCTCACTAATAAACCAAGAAATAAATATAAAAATGTTAATGAGCTACCACTCTTTAATCAAATCATCACTCAGTATTGGTAATGGTAGAAAAAAATAGAAAATCTTATATACTACTGATTGGAGAATGAAATAGTATAAGTTTTCTGTAACACAGTTTGACCAAAAAAACACCAAAATCTTCAAAAATGGTTGTATATATCAACTCTCCTTTTGGGAACTAACCTAACGGATTACTACAGAAGTGAGCAAAGTTTTAGTTTTAAGGATATGTACTACAAACCAAAAGCAATATAGGAAATAAACTTTATGCATCAAAAATGATGGTGACTGCCTATATACATGTATTAATATTTTACATATATTCTTTTTTCACACATACATATTCATATTTCACAAAAACTACTGAAACTATAGTGATACACTTATAAAAATGGAAGGATAGGTATAATGTATTCAGTGAAAGAGGATTATGAGATTACACAGTAGTATTCAGGTCTGATTTATTCCTGTATGGTATTCCAGTATCTAGCAGGGTACTTTCCCAAAAGGGTGCATTACAGATTTGTTGAATGAATGGTGGATAAAACTATTGAACCTTTTGAATGGATCCTTTATGCATTTATGCAGTGTAGTACTTAGATAGCAGTAGATGTCATTATATGAAAATTCCTTCTGCTATTTATATTTTTGTTAACTTTCTTGGGATTATGTCCAGAATCAGTATAAAGAGTGTTATTAAAAGTCACTTTAACTCTTATTTACTTATATATTCCCTCTACTTGTATTCTTAGATTATTGTACAGTTTTCTCCCATGCTTTATCTTTTATAATTTTTAATATATTCTCTATTTAAGTTAAATATTATGGTAATCACCAAAGAAATGATTAAATGATTAAAATTTAAAGGGAAAAATTTTGAATGTTCTCTAGAATTCACCTCTAAGCCATCATAAAATAAAGATTTAAAGGGCTATTGAAAATGACAAAAGGCCTCTTTGTCTTACAAAAATTAAATACCTCTCTTTCCTCCTCTTAACAACTTCTCTGCTTGGCTACCTTGGGAAAATCCAAATAACCATAGATGATAATTTCCCAGGCCAAGTAATCTCAGTCTGGCAATCCCAGATCTGCAGCATTTCTTGGTCAGTAACTTCTGGGGCTGTAATTAGCTGCTGCTCTTACAGTTTTATACAGCTGTTTGTGTGTGTAATGGTCCTGCATAGGATCTGGTTGATTTGGGGAAAACTGTATCTATATGACTCTTTAATGATGCTGTTATTTCAGTTCCCTTGACAAAACAGATAGGTGGGAGGGACAGAAAATAAAACCTGTAATGAGTAAATCAGTGAGCCGAGGTTTCTCTGTTCTCAGAATGCAGACTTGTGAGTTTTTCTCCACTGAGTGTGATGTCAGCCTTCCATATGGCAGATTGCTGTTGGCACTGGAGAAGGTTGGGGTAGGAATCAGGCCTGTGAAGGGATGTCACTGTGTATGGGCACTTAAGGATATGAACAGGGGAAATTGTACATCCATCCCTTGAAGAATATGCATATTGCTGCATATTGCATCATCCAATATGATGCCAGGAAATCATTGGTTTGTCTTATGATTCCTCACCTGTCTTCCTTTCCATGTTTCCCAACTTCTTAGCACACTCAACCACCACTTTTTTTTTTTTTTTTAATCTCACGTGCCTTCCAGTCTAGCCTGTAATTTATGGTCAGCCTGGACACACCCAACGGTCTATCCAATGCCTTAAAAAATCCCTTTACGACCTACCTCAACTGCCATTCTACTTTTCAGCCATTGCCATGCTCATGGCCAGAGTTCTTTTTCTTTGATTTCAGGCTGGTGAGTGTCACAACAGAATGGTATGTAAGTTCTCTGAAAACTTTGTCATCTAACCTCTAATGAGACTTCTCATTAATTCTTTGATAACTTTCAAATTCATTCATTCATTCATTCATTCACCCTTTTGACATTTATGGTGTGTGACTGTAATATAGCAAACCAAACTGCCCATTGAGAAGGTAGAAAATTCATGTAAAGTTCTACTTTAATTTTTTGCATTTCTTCTCTATCCTGATTTCTTTGCTGTTACAAAATTTTCTACCCCCTTTCTTTGTTCTCTGGTCTCCTCCTCCTTTCTTGATATAGTTTTCCTTTGGCTTCACTGACCCTCTGCTGGTTGCTCTCCTACCTCTGTGATTCAACCCAATTTGTTCACTCTACCTCCTTTCACAATATCAGTGTAGACATTCTACATTCTGCTTTTTTTTTTCTTTTTTTCCTCTCTATTCTTTTCCTTGGGAACGTATTCAGTCTTATATATTCAATAATTACTTTTACATATATTACATAAATTTTATTATCAATCTATACTTCTTTCCATACATCCCATCCCATATTTCCACATGGACTCTCCCTAGTATCTAAAACTGTGAAACTGTGATCATCTATTTTCTGTAACCTCACAAATCACATGTCCAGTATACCTGTCCTGTTGTAACTCAGCAATCTTCAAAATAACTAGCTTCTATTAAGTGTTTTCAGAAACTACCATGTATCAAAGATAAATAGTTGAGGAGCATACCTGGCCACAGGGAAACATCCCATTGTTTTCTGCTCACTCTCCACTTTTACGCATAAATACAATATGTATTAAAAGAACTAAATCTCCAGTGTCATATTTTGTATTTTAGGTTTTAAAGATAGTAAGAAAGCTTATCTAGCCTCCTAAAATGTGAATTATTAACATTCAATATTCCTTTCATTTTATAAGCATGAATTAAAAGTATAAAAATAAAAATTTCCTGGAAGATAAACTTTCTGACTGGATTTCAGTCAAAGTAAGCAGGGTAGTACCAATATTAGAAGAGGTTACCACTCAATAGGTACTGAGTACTTTGAAGGGTAGAGGATGCCTGTGGACTTCAAAGATGACACCAAGGGGAGGCCGAGACACTGATAATTAATATCTGAACTCTTCCAAGTACTGGTCTTCAAGAACTTCATGTGCACAAACAAAGAGAACTGCTTGCATAGATTTTATGCATGTGCCTTAGCAGAAACTCTGGTGAAATTCCCTAAATACATATTTATGTGGCCTGAGGAAGTCTTTCATGAACACAGGCTCCTTATAGAAGCCTCACTGGGTATTGAGGCTACTTTTGAACTTTGTAATTATGCAAGACTTTGCAGAAACTGAGACACTCACAATACCAGTGAACATGATACAACATGACAGAAAATAGTGGTGGTTCTATTATTCACGAAAGTCACATACTTTACTACTCCTGCTGTCCCTCTACTTTCATCTACCCTAGTCTCCTTATTCAGTCTCAATTGACAACTTATCCTAATTCAGTCTCAGCTCATGTCTCAGGTACCTCTTACTCTAAGTGATGATCCATCTGTTTAAACCATGTTGTAGCTTACACATTGTGATGATATTATGTTGATTTTTGTTGTTTTGTATATTTGAGGAACTGGATAACTATATAGTTTTCATTCATAATGAGAACATTGCAACATCAATGATTCTAGTACATATTATCATCTCCATAATCATAATTTTCTTCTCATTTTCTTAGTTCTCAGAATTTCAGCCACCACATTGGATGCAGGAAAAAAATGGAGCAATAAATTTAAAATTCTGAGGGAAAATGATTTCAAATTTAGAGTTTAACATTTTAGCCAAACTATTATTAAAGTGAAAGTATTTAAAACTTGACTTGAGATTCCCCAGAATTTCAAGTGTGTAGCTTCCATACTTGATATTCACCAATAGGGGTAAAAAATCAATGTCATTTTCATTTTCAAACTTGCACTCTTGAAGGTAGAAATTCTGAATTCTTAACTGCCCCAAATAACAAGTTAGTATTTTCTTGTCCTCTGTCCCATCTCTTAACCTCTGATTCTTTTAAGGTACTTGTAAGTGTCTAGTCAGTCACATTTTTCTACCCCATGAGCTAATGGAACAATTCTCATATCTGATCTATGCTCACAGAATAATCCCATGCCATTGGCCAAACGATTGATAGAATAAGAAATTCCCTCCTGGGTATCAGTAGAGAAATAAATGAATCATAGCTCTTTCTATGTCAAATTTGCTTGGCAGGAAGAGAGGAGTCTTAAGAATGGATATTGGGGACTAAGGAGTACAAGATGATAAAAGTGGTAGACTGAATGTCCAAATTGATTTTCTTAGAGGAAACCTTTTAATTGTGTCAGCCCTGTAGAGAAATTGTTCTTGCTCTCAGCACTATTCCTACTTAGGTCCCAAACCCTGATTCACAATTGAGATATTATTACTTTTTTTAATTTTTTTTTTTTTACCTTCACTCATATGACAGTGTTGTTGCCTCAACTGTTGAAACTGGAGTATATGCATCAACCTAGTGGATGCCAACGGTTTGTATAGGTGTGACACCCATTGTGTCATTTCCCTCTGGGTCCTGCTATCTCAGGAGGTATTTCTCTGAGATGTGAGAGAAGATGCTCTTTCCTTCTTGTTTCATCATCTGAGATAACTTTAGGCTCACAGTGGCTTGCATTATAATATAGGCTGATGACTTCTGGACTTGCTCACAGGACCATCTTCCTTGGGCCTTAATCTACATGTAGGATGTCAAGGGGTAGGTAGATGCAGAACTTGCCTCAATGCTCTTCTGAAACTGTATTTCAGAGTCTAGTCCTGGCCCCATTTCCTACCACCCCACTCTAAATTATTTTTCAGGGGCCCAATTGCCCTTTCAGTAATCTGCTCTTAGCTAGGTTCCCTCAGTCCCCTTCTGTGATTATGATTGTTTCCCAAATCTGTCCCTGTTCCCAGCTTTGCTGTAGAAACACACAGCTGGCATGAGAGATTGCTACAGTAAGACTTTTTCTCCTCTTTTTAAGTAACTAAATGTTTGATTTTTCCCTAAATGTTCTCTGCATTATTTGAATCCAAATATAACTTTACTTTGTAATTATAAGTAGAAAAGGAAAGGGGAAAAGTGAATTTTTCCTTGTTGACTTCTTTACTGGGAAAGGGAATTGGCCAGAAGTTTCTTCACATTTAATTCCTTCTACATCCTCTAACATTAACACATGCCAACTTTTAATTCTAATCAAATGGCAGGAGGTAATACTGACTATTCTGCCTTCTACAGCTATCAATCTAGTTTTCTGCTTCTTTACAAATTCATATAAAAGATGCATAATTTTCACTGCAAAAGGAATATGAGACCAGTTGGTGGAATTAACTTAGTTTAAAAATGAGAAAAGGAAGTGCATGTTCAGTAATGGATTATCAAAGATTATATTAGCTTATGAAGGTGGGACTGGAATACAGTCCTCTATTCTACAGCAAAATATTTCCCCTTTTTATTAACTTGAAAAATAAGTATATTTTAATAATTGTACTTAATATATGTCATATTGTCATGTGGGCTATTTGATGTGGCCAAGAATCATGCTGAGTTTTAAGTGATAGTTATTGTCAGTTCATTTAAAGTGAAATTCAGAAAAATTTTGCTCTAATACTTGACATGAAAGTTTCAGTTTTAAAAGGAAGAGTATTATTTTCAGATCCTAATGGAACCACTAAAATTTATATACTTTTTAATTTCTAAAATTAGTGGAGAAGAGCTTATAGGTGCTTTTAGAATTCAGGGTAAAGTAGCAAATATAACAATGGGCAGAGTAGGAGTCTGCTTACATATTATAATTTAAACAGAATACAAAGGTCTCTGGCCTGAATACAAATATCTCCTGCACTGGCCAGCCATGTGTCATTAGTTATAACTTAAGACACTGCCCTCAGAAAGCCTTTGCTAAGTACAGTCTTATCACCCAGAAGTATACAAAATGCCTTATCTAACTCATTATTACCTAGTATCACATTAGCAACAACGTGTTGCCAAGAGAAAGGGACATAAAGCATCTATTTTATTATAGGAAAGTAAAAGTTACAAAACATCTTCCATGGGGCATACCTGCCAGGAGGGGGACCAATTTAAATGCTGCCTTAGGGGCGCCTGGGTGGCTCAGTGGGTTGGGCCTCTGCCTTCGGCTGGGGTCATGATCCCAGCGTCCTGGGATCGAGTCCTGCATCGGGCTCTCTGCTCAGCGGGGAGCCTGCTTCCTCCTCTCTCTCTGCCTGCCTCTCTGCCTGCTTGTGATCTCTCTCTGTCAAATAAATAAATTAAAAAAAAAAATCTTAAAAAAAAAATGCCGCCTTAAAGGGCCTAAAGCAGGAAGAGAAGTCAGGCTGGCAGAGGAATACTGAAAGGGATATGGACATCAAGCTGCTACCCAGATCTGCCAATAGCAAACTCACTGAAAACAATGGCATACTAAGTTGAAAACAGTGGAAAAGCATCTATGCAACAATTACAAAATTATGTAAAACATTCTTAAAGGAAATAGGGGTGACAATATCACTAAACTTGCCTTTAAGGTCACAGTACAGCTTTCTCATTCTGAATTCCAAACTCCATAATGATTAACAAAACACACAGTCAGATATTTCAAAAAACTACCCTAATCTCAAGTGCTAATAATTAACTGGTAGTCAAACTTCTTAGTTGAGTGCCAAATCTCAGTCAAATTTGGGCCTCAAAAGGAAGAGTGGAAAGAAGATGGGATCGGGAGGGAGAAAAACCAAAAGAGACTCTTAATGTCATAAAACAAACTGAGGGGGGTGGGGGGAAGAGGGGTTGGGTGAGGGTGGTGGGGTTACATCATATGTTTAAATAAAGCTTAAATAAAGTAAAAAAAAAAAAAAGGAAGAGTGGAGGGTAAAAATGGGCTGTGAGCACATTTACTTTGAGCAGCACCGCAATGGGATATTTCTATTCTAAAAGCCCTATAATTTTAAATTTAAATATTCCATTATTTCTCAAAAAACACAGAAACCGCATGATTACTCAAGGAGTTTGGGAAGAATATATATTAATATATCCGTATAAACATGTTTCAAAAGTCAATTCAAAAATCAATCAATTGAAAAAATATATTTCAAAAATCAACTTCACTGATGATCAAAGTACGCTACATAATTAATATTGGGATCAAAATTTGTTTATGTAATTCTAAAAATGGTATACTAAAAACTGCTTAATCAGTTATTTAACAAAACTACCGAACTTCACATCTTTCTAACCTGCAAATATATTCTTTTGTGACTTTTTAAAGATTTATTTATTTGAGAGAGCGTGTGTATGTGTGTGCAAGTAAGTGGAGAGGCAGAGGGAGAGGGAGAGAGAATCTCAAGCAGACTCCCCACTGAACAGGAAGCCCAACACTGAATTGGATCTTGGGATCCTGAGATCATGACCTGAGCTGAAATCAAAGAGTCAGATGCTCCTGCAACTTTCTTTTTTTTTAAGATTTTATTTATTTATTTGACAGAGAGAGTGATCACAAGTAGGTAGAGAGGCAGGCAGAGAGAAAGGAGAAGCAGGATCCCCACTGAGCAGAGAGCCTGATGTGGGCTGGATCCCAGGATCCAGTGATCATGACCTGAGCTGAAGGCAGAGGCTTAACCCACTGAGCCACCCAGGTGCCCCTGCACCTTTATTTCTTGAAGATTATGTAGTGAAAGTGATATTTTTGTTCTTATTGATGAGGAAAATTTCTGATACTCTGTATTAGGATGCCAGTTTATATATATCACATTAATAGATGTATTTAAAGTCAGAGAAGTAAGAAGAAAAGTCTGGGGAATGGGGAAGAAATTACGCGAGGTCTCCCCTAGAGACTAAATAGAAGCCTCTTTTATATGTGTAGCTCTGCTGAGTTCATCTTGGGCAGTGTCTCCAGAGAAGAGTATGTCCTTAGAGCAGGGACATTCCAAACGCATGCTTACAACCTTGCAAGTCTATTAGCTATTCTCTCTTACTTCTAACAAAGGTCAAAATACAACTATTAATCAGACAAAGGTAAAAGTCCCTTTATGCCAGATCAATAAACAGTTTCCCAAAATGACAACTTTCCCTTTTTGTTCCTTTGCTTTACTTTTCCACTTAATAAGGAAAAGTTTATAAAGCACAAAAGACCTCAAATGAGAGTGGCTTCATTCTTGATTTCTCCTTAGGATGACATTTCCACATTTCTCTGCATCCTCTAAGAAAAATATAGCAAACTGGTTTTGCTATTCTCCAAAGTAATTTATTTTCATACATTGCAAATTATTAATTTATTTTAATAAAGATTTATTTTCCTAAAATTTAAAACATCTTAAACTGAAATTCTCTTATTTTTTCACTGCAGAGGTCAGTTATTTATTGAAATATTTCAATCTCTCACACTTTCTGCAGAGGGATTAGCAGAATTGTGCGGAGTGATGCCTAGTGGCATTATCAAACCAAATTGATCTGAACCCAAGAAAGGAGAAAGAATTTTATATAGGATGCAATTTGCAGCTTGGAGCATGCAGTCAAAGGGCAGTCTCATCAGGATGGTCTTCCTGGAGCCATTGTGCTGATCAGCCACAATGAAAAATCCTATCTGAGCAGTATTCAACGGATTAGCATATTCCAACATTAGCACACTCTGACTCTTCCTCAGTTCATTACCACAGTTGAAGGGCATGGGTACTTTTCTATTTCCATGTATTTTTTCCTAAACTCTCTCTTCAATCAGGTTGATAGTGAAGTTTCAAGCTTTTACTCATAATTATTGTCAGAAATATAGCTACGTGAACTTATTTTTTTTAATGTCAAATGTATTAAGCAATAAAAGAGACTTTCATTGTTTTAGTCAATTAATATCCATATTCTGTATACATAATATTTTTACCATGAAATTTTCTTATAAGTATGTTTTTGACTATCATAAATAATAAACTGAAACAGCTCAAATTAGAAGGTTACTACTATAAGTCATCATATTTGCTTATTTCTTATACATTATCACAAAAGTATCAGAATAAAGTTATAAATTTATATAAAGTATTAATTTATTTATAAAAAATAAATTTGTATTCATTAATCTGAGAGATGAACATGTAATTATGTTGATACAAATTAGTGTACATCATTTCATGATGACACATTTTTCTGTATTTTTAACATACATATTTAATTGGGACAAGCGAAGAACAATTTTTAAAAATAAGAAAATGACCACATCTTGATTGGAAATCATTGGAAAATCATCGTCATTGCACAAACCATGAGGAAAATAATATAGTAAATAACTTAGTTCATCCCAATGAATAGCAATCATTGGGTGGAAAGAAAGAAAGAAGAAAGGAAGGAAGAAACAAAGAAGATGGAAGAAAGAGGGGAAACTAACCAGGAAGTAATATACTAACTGGTAATTAGGGGGAGGATAGCTAGACCTCAAAAAAATTCAATGAAGATACTTAATAAGAAAGTGAGAAGAAAAATACATAGAAATGAGTGGTTAATTGTTAATTGACTTATTTCAAATTCTTAGACATCAAGTTCTGTGTCTACTTCATCTTTGAATATTCGGATCTGGCTCAATTGTTCAATAAATGTTAGTTAGAAAGGAAAGATTACAAAGTAACATGAAATCCACCTTAGATTTCTAGTATCTAATACATTTACATAGGAAAACCTACAACCAATGGCTGTGAGTGTATCTCACTATAAAGAAGAACTTTAATTTCTACTCCAGGGTAAAGGAATCTACCTCAGGAGTCGTAAGTTTCTCATCCTAAATTGAGCAATAGGTATTAAAATAAGAAATAGGGGAGATGAATAATGAATATCTAGGTTTATTCAAAGTTGGGATTATAATTCTGTGATTAAAAATTACAAACAAAAGTCACACAAAAAATATAATAAAGTTTACAAGCAGTATACCAAAAACAAATTATATATGGAATGTAAACATGCAGTGTGGTAAAATGTGGATTTAAATAAATATCTCTCTAAAATCAGTGTTCTAATTAGATTTTGAAAAATTCAAATAATTATTTTAGCATAATAAGTCCATTTTTGATTTAATACATTTTCACTTTATTAACAAATCACAGAAATATATTTTAAGGAGAAATAATATGTATCAAATAGCAAGTTAGAAATAAAACAGCTGTATGATTGAAATGCATGTTGAAAGTCATTAGCTTCTGCTAATTAGTTTCTATATTTTGAGTAACATTAACTTCTTTAAAGTGAAAATTCTTTTCTTTAGAACACCAGTGCACACAATATTACATGATGTACATATTGGATTCTTGTATCATAAACACTAAAAATAAGTTTTCTTGTATCTAGTTGAAGAGAAAGTTCCATTTGTCACCCAAGGCATCATATTTTCAGAAATATAGTTTTACATTAATCAACTTCATAAAGGTCATCCTCAGGCTAAGCTGCAATTTTGGGACTTAATGTTCTCTGCCATTATAGTTTTTGTAAAATTTCTATAATATTTCCAGAATCCTGCAATACTTCTTGGGTCATATCTCTAACTAAAAATATAAAGTAAGATAAGTACTCTGTTCATTTACACCCAATTAATTTTGTAACTGCAGAAATATGTGAAGTATAAGAATTAATTATAAGATAATTGACTTTAATCTTGAGTCCAAGAGGTCCAGTAATCTACCCACTTAAAACCACTGTAGAAAACAAATACAAAAAAAAAAAACAACCAAACACCTAAGAATGATACGAAGCAACTGAGATGTTTTGAAAAATCAAAGACACAGTCATAGAGTGACATAAATGTTAAAGCAGCATATTGCCTCTAACAATTAATAAATATGTCTTTCATTCACAATTTCTTGATTATTCCAGTTTGATGTTCAAAGTGCTTTGTACCCATGCTGTTGTCTTCAGTTTCTGATGTTCAATGTTTTATGAAAGTTCAGAAAACTTCACTTTGACAGCAACATGATAGCAGCAAGGAAAGGAAGGACACCAAAGTCTATTTTCGTGGGGAGACCAAAATAATTGCTCCAATACTTCAAGAAAAGTGCTTAAATGTTACAAAAGTAAATTTCAGTGTTCTGTTTCTCAATTTCCCATGCATTCCTATTGCTCCCATTAGAAGTTGCTATGATGGAAACCTTTGCAATTAAACAAATTTATCTATACAGAATTGTGCCCCTAAAGCAAATTAAGAATCTATACAATGCATTAAAAAAAAAAAAGGGAAGGAAAATGTATAAAAGGGAGAGTGGGAGAAAATTTTAAAAATAGATCTCTCCCTCTGAGAGAAACCATAAAAACAACTTAAAACACCTGATTAGAGTAAGGTAAAAACATTGGTACATTATAAACCAAATACTTTTTAGCAATAGTTTATAACAAAAACTTCCAAATAGGCTGCTTATTCTTAGTGTTCTTGATCACATATTTAGCCAATGGCCTTCAGTGGAAGGAAAACTACAAATGTATGTTTCATACTCTAAAGGATGAATATTTTCACAGCTGAACTTCTGCATAGGCAATCTCAAAATACACATTTATAAAATGAACATTTTCAATATATTGATATTCAGAACTTTCCAAATATTCAGAAAGCAAACATATTTTTTAAAATGTTCATTCAATAATTGATATGAGATGAACTTTCTATAAAATATGCATTATTTAAACAAAATTAAATGTACCTAGGTATACACATTTAAATTTTATTCTTAAACTACCTTATTTAACACTAAACATTGTTCTGTAGAGCATACATAATAAAGTAAAATATCAATATATATTTGTAATAAATTACACATTTCCTAAATCTTAAATTGTTTTATGCACTCCTAATTTGCTAATCCACTGATGTTGCATTAAAGCAGCACTGTCCAATGCTGTGATGATGGAAATGCCCTAGCAACATGTGCCACTGAGTATTTAACACATAGCTAGTATGACTGAGGAAATGAATTTTTATTTAAGTTTAGCTTCTTTATATTTAACTACCATGGTTAGTGGCTGCTATATTGGACAACATAGCTCTAACATATTTAAAAGTAATCTAAGGACTATCACTTCTCTTTATCTTCCATAAAATTTCATATACCATTGTCACATGTTCCTTCACAGTAACTATATATTGAGAATATTTAGTGACTATCTGTCTTGTTTCTTCAGTAAGTGTCAAACCAAAGTATATTCATCCATATTTTTTTTTATTTTATTTATTTATTTGGCAGACAGAGATCACAGTAGGCAGAGAAGCAGGCAGAGAGAGAGAGAGAGAGAGAGAGAAGCAAGCTCCCTGCTGAGCAGAGAGCCCAATGTGGGGCTCTATCCCAGGACCCTGGGATCATGACCTGAGCTGAAGGCAGAGGCTTTAACCCACTGAGCCACCCAGGCGCCCCTATCCATCCATATTTTTAAGAGTGAACAAGCTCTGCTTTCTGAGAACCAGAAGAATCACCACCATTAGTGATGCAATTATAATGGCAAAATGTCTTATGTCTCCAGCTATAGTTCCTTTTCTCCTCAGAATTCACATTGCTTACATCAGTTCTCATCTCAAAAAATCAATTCCAAAGACTTTTGCCTCTATAATAACTTTTTTGGAAATATTTTATTTGTATGGTGACTAACATAACAACACTGTCTAACTTAGAGTGCATGCACAGACCTCACGCACATGTGAGCACACACACGCACACACACACAGACAGGCAGGTGGGTGGGGGGGACAAGCACACTCCCTGCTGAGCACTGAGCCCCACGTGGCCCTGTGGGGCTCCATCCCACAATCATCAGATCATCACCTGAGCTGAAATCTAGAGTTGGATGCTCAATCAACTGAGCCACCCAGGTTCCCCACCCCACTATAATAACTTTAGAGCCCAATAAATAAGAAATAGAATTTGTGCACTCACTTCTTCTTCAGAGGCCTCATTTCAGAATTATCTCATTTACATAAAAGATGAAATTCAAATTTCCTAAGTTTAAGTCACGTTCTCAGTTGGGCTGCCCTCATCTACTTTTTACTTGAGCCAAACAAACCTCAGTGTTCTTCATAGAAGCCTCACTCTTTTCCTTCTCTATGTTTTCTCATGCTATTTCTTTTTCTTGGAATTAAAATCTCTTTTACAATTCAAAACCCAATACAACTGTCATCCCCATCACAAATCCTTCCCAAATATTTCAATTCACATGAAGAGGTCTTTCCTCAGAGTTCTGAAACTATACATTTTTTTCAATGTTTATTGCTATTACATTCTATCTCATCTCATTACACTCTGTAGTTATATCCTACTTCCTCCTCTAGAAAATAAGTTCTGCATGAACATCTGTTTTGTACATTATATGTCAGGTTAATATGAATTGACTTGATTGTAGGATTAGGGCAATATCCTTTAGCCAAGGATAGAAAAGGGACTGCAAAAAGAGAAGGGCTAATATGTACTTATAACAAGTTTGTTCTTAGTAGGTTGCACAGATTCTTTGAATATAGAGGGAAAAGATAGACCCTGATGTATTAACAGACAATCCTGAGTGCAACTACCATCAGTCAGCCATCTACAGGAAACTTGTAATGTTTGTAAGGCCTATTTTGGTTGTCTTTATAATCTCCATTTTTCCCATTTATTTTTAAATTTCCCATGATACTCTGTAATTTCCATCAACATACTTTGAACACTGTAAAACCCTGTAACTCTATTCAGTACTTCAACATTTCTATTTCACAACATTTAAGAAGAGGAAATTTACTGAAAAATAGACACTTAATTTGATAAATAACTTGTACTCTTTCTGCAATATGATTATATCAGATATTATTTGAAAATTTTAGTCTCTCCCTTGTGGTAAATGTTCACAGAAGTTACCATCATGTTTGGAAGTAGATATAATGGTGTAGATTAGTCCTGAAATATCTGGAAAGTTCTTACCTTTTAGAAGCTTTGGAAGGGTAATTGATGCCTTTGCTTATTTTCTCCTCTCTGGCCATTTTTTACATGTATGTGGTCTCTGACTTAAGGGGAGCAGGATTTACCACAAGATCAGCTTCCTGAGTTGTAGATTCTCTATAGGAAACACAAAATATCTATGGTGGGTAGAATTGAGCAACCATGGAGGGAGGGTAGCTGTTATGGGCTAAATTTTGCTCCCCACCCACCTTATTTCATACGTTGAGGTCCTTGCCTTCAGGACCTTCAAATGTAACTGTATTTGGAGATGTTTTTAAAAAGAGGTAATTAAGGTTAGATACAATCATTGCAAAAGGTCCTAATCCAACAAGACTGGTGTCCTTGTAAGAAGAGGAGATTAAGACATCAAGACAAATGGGCAAAGATGGCAAGGAGCCTTTTTTGCTGTTTAAGCCACCTAGTCTGTGGTACTTTGTTATTAAAGCCCTAGCAAAGTAATACAGTAGCCTTTTGGAGCTAAATATTAAAATAGAATTGGAATTCTTTTTTAAAGAGGTAGTATACAACTCCAATAAACTGCTGCATTTATGCACAGTAAGTACACAGTTGGTGAACCTAGGTTTGAAACGCAATAAAATGATTGTCCAGAAAAGGAAGCAGTTAGGCAAACAGGCATCTTTATACATGAAATCTTCTAAATGGGATTCAGTGTTTTCCTTTAGCATGACATTGTGCCTGCTTTTCCATTTATGGGGCCTGGAAAATAAGTTTCAATAATAAAAGTCTTGGAGAAATATCACTGTCCTTGTTGACACTGAGGTCATATGAAATTCAAACGCTAATACTGTTAAGGAACATACTATCTCGTGGTTCATTCCTCATCTCCAATCATAAATCTGCATTCAGTAAACATTGAACCTTTTGCAGCCTGCAGAACAGACAATCAATGAAGCACAATACAGATTTAATCATGTACTAATAAGGAATTAGATTAGGCTGATAGGACTTGATTTTGTAGTTCCTTTGATATGAATTACATATCCTGCAAATTTACCAGGATCTCATTACTCTTTAGATTCAAACAACAGCAATAGCAATGGCAACAGCAAAACAAAAATAGCATCATATTAAGATTTTTAAAGATGATTACAAAGTTAAATGGCATAAGTATGCTTTATAGCCATGTAATCTTTTGTATCTGTTATCTAAAATATGTGCTATTTAGCATGTTCCTAATTGTTCATCACAAGATATATTGACTCTGGTACTACATGGACAGACTTTTCTCCAAATATGACATCCAAATGGCCAACAGATGTATGAAAAAGTGCTCGACATCACTTGGCATCAGGGAAATACCACAATGAGATACCACCTCACACCAGCCAGAATGGCTACAATTAACATGTCAAAAAAACCCCAAAACAAAACAAAAAAAAGGGGTGTTGGTAAGGATGTGGAGAAAGGGGAACCCTCTTAAACTGTTGGTGGGAGTGCAAACTGGTACAGCCACTCCACTCTGGAAAACAGTATGGAGGTTCCTCAGAAAGTTAAAAATAGCACTGCCCTATGACCCAGCAATTACACTACTGGGTATTTATCCAAAGGATACAAACATAGTGATTAGACAGTGTACATGAAACCCAATGTTTATAGTAGCAATGTCCACAACTTATGAAATATGGAAAAAGCCCAGATGTCCATCAGTAGATGAATGGATAAAGAAGAGGTGGCATAGATACACAATTGAATATTAGCCATCAAAAAGAATGAAATCTTGCTATTTGCAGTGACGTGGATGGAACTAGAGGGTATTATGCTAAGTGAAATAAGTTAGAGAAAGATAAAATACATATGATTTCATTCATATGTGGAATTTAAGAAAAAAAGCAAATGGAAAGGAAAAATAAAATAAAATATGATAATAACAGAGAGACAAACCATAAGAGACTCTTAACTATATGGAATAAACTGAGGGTTGCTGGGGGGGTGAAGTGAATGGAGGGATCAGTAACTGGGCATTAAGAAGGGCACTTGACATGAGCACTGGGTATTATATGCAACTGATGAATCACTAAACTCTACCTTGAAACTAATAATACACTACATGTTAACTAATTAGAATTTAAGTAAAAATAAATACATGGGGCACCTGGATGGCTCAGTGGGTTAAGCTTCTGCCCTCATCTCAGGTCCTGATCTCAGGGTCCTGGGATCAAGCCCCGTATGGGGCTCTCTGCTCAGCAGGGAGCCCGCTTCCCCCTCCCCCTCTGCCTGCCTCTCTGCCTACTTGTGATCTCTCTCTCTCTCTCTCAAATAAATAAAATCTTAAAAAATACTTTACATAAAAATATATACATAAAGATAAATATTTCATAATACAGTATTTTCACAATAATACAGTATTCTAAACTATAGAAACAATGTTATACAGCAGATCTCCAGAACTTATTCTTCTTGCATAACTGAAACTTTATATCTATTGAGAAGAAACTACCTGTTTCCCCTTCTCCCAGTTCCTAGCAGCTATTAGTCTACTCTCTGTTTCTATGAGTTTGACTATTTTAGATACACATATAAGTGAAATCATGCAGTATTTGTCTTCCTGTGACTGGCTTATTTCATTTAACATAAAGTCATTCAGCTTCAACCTGTTGTATATGACAGAATTTCCCTCCTTTTTAAGGCTGAATGATATTATTATGAATATATATATTCATATATATGTGTGTGTGTGTGTGTGTGTGTGTATCACATTTTCTTTTTGCATTTTCTTTTATGCATCAATCCACTGATCCACTGATCACTTATGGACATTTAGTTTGTTTTGATATTTTGGCTATTGTAACTACATGAATTCTCAAAAGTTAATACTAGTACTTCATGATGGTTCAATTAATGTTAAGAGAGTCAGAATATTTCTTTTAAATATTAACATTATATTTATATAGCATAATATACATCGTTTAAGTGTTTATTCTGCCCTAGAACTAGGCTGTCTTTGTTCCAAACCTGACATTGTTGCTTACTAGTTGAGTAAGATACTGAATCTTTCTGTGGCTCAAATGTCTCTCTGTAAAATGTGGCTGTTAATAGTTCCCATCAATAGTGTTGGGAGAATTAAATGAGATATGTAAAAAAACATTTAGGAGAGTAGTTTATATAGGGACAAATGGGTGGCTCAGTTGCTTAAGCAGCCAAATCTTGATTTCAACTCAGGTCATGATCTCAGGGTCATGAGATTGAGCCCCATGTTTGGCTCTGCCCTGAACATGGAGTCTACTTAACATTTTCTCACTCTCTCTCTCCCTTCCTTTCCCCCCTCCTAAACCCCTCCCCTGCTTGTGTATGAACTCTCTTTCTTTCTCTCTCAGAAAAAGTGTGATTTACATAAATACATGCTATTATTACTTTATTGACATTATTGTTCATTCGCAGATTTATTTTCTGTGTCCCTAGACCAAAAAACTATGTCAGAATAAAACTGAAGTTATAAAACCTTAAGCCATAATGAAAATTCATTTTTATCAATAATCTTTGCAAAGTATAAATACTGTTAAGTGACATTGTTATAGAAACTTTAATAGAGACATGAATAAAAACAGAGTTATATTCAGATTAACCTGAGTTGAAGCTCATTCTTTCTTATTGTCCATGTGACTGTTAGAAAGTTGCAAAATCTCTCTGAATCCACATCTCCATTTTTTTAAAAAATATTATTAACATATAAGGTATTATTTGTTTCAGGGGTACAGGTCTGTGAATCATCAGTATTACACAGTTCACAGGACTCACCATAGCACAGACCCTCCCCAATGTCGATAGCCCAGCCACCCTATCCTTCACCCCCATCTGCCAACAACCCTCAGTTTGTTTCCTGAGATTAAGAGTCTCTTATGGTTTGTCTCCCTGCCTGGTCCAATCTTGTTTTATTTTTTTTCCCTCCATTGCCCACATGATATCCCACCTTGCCTTTCAAATTCCTCATATCAGAGAAATCATATGATAATTGTCTTTCTTTAACTGACTTATTTCACCTAGCATAATGCTCTCCATCCACATCATTGCAAATGGCAAGATTTCGGGAGTTTTGATGGTTGCATAGTATTCCATTGTGTGTGTGTGTGTGTGTGTGTGTGTGTGTGTGTGTGTGACATCTTCTTTATCCATTCATCTGTTGATGGACATCTAGTTTCTTCCCATAGTTTGGCCATTGTGAACATTGCTGCTATAAACATTTGGGTGCACATACCCCTTCAGATCACTACATTTGTTATCTTTAAGGTAAATTACCCAGTAGTGTAATTGCTGGGATGTAGGATAGCTCTATTTTCAACTTTTTGAGGAGCCTCCATACTGTTTTCCAGAATGGCTACACCAGTTTGCTTTCCCACCAACAATGTAGGAGGGTTCCTCTTTCTCCACATCCTTGCCAACATCTGTCATTTTCTGACTTGTTAATTTTAGCCATTCTGACTAATGTGAGGTAGAATCTCCCTGTGGTTTTGATTTGTATTTCCCTGATGCTGAGTGATGTTGAGCACTCTTTCGTGTTTGTTGGCCATTTGGATGTTTTCTTGGCAGAAATGTCTGTTCATGTCTTCTGTCCCTTTCTTGATTGGATTATTTGTTCTTTGGGTGTTGAGTCTGATAAGTTCTTTATAGATTTTGGATACTAGCTCTTTATTTACTACATCATTTGCAAATATCTTCACCTATTCTGCTGGTTGTCTTTTGTTTTTGTTGACTGTTTCCTTTTCTGTGCAAGAACTTTTGATCTTGATGAAGTCCCAATAGTTCATTTTTGCCCTTGCTTCCCTTTCCTTTGGCGTTGTTCCTAGGAAAAAGTTGCAGTGGCTGAGGTCGAAGAGGTTGCTGCCTGTGTTCTCCTCAAAGATTTTGATGGATTCCTATTTCACATTGAGGTATTTCATCCACTTTGAGTCTATTTTTGTGTGAAGTGTAAGGAAATGGCCCAGTTTCATTCTTCTGCATGTGGCTATCCAATTTTCTTAACATCATTCATTGAAGAGACTGTCCTTTATCCATTGGACATTCTTTCCTGCTTTGTCGAAGATTAGTTGACCATAGAGTTGAGTGTCTATTTCTGGGCTCCCTATTATGTTCCATTGAGCTATGTGTCTGTTTTTGTGCCAGTACCATACTGTCTTGATGATGACAGCTTTGTAATAGAGCTTAAAGTCTGGAATTTGTGATATTAAGAACTTTGGTTTTCTTTTCTAACATTCCTCTGGCTATTCAGGGTCTTTCCTGGTTCCATATAAATTTTAGGATTATTTGTTCCATTTCTTTGAAAAAAAATGGATGGGATTTTGATAGGGATTGCATTAAATGTCTAGATTGCTTTAGGTAGCATAGACATTTTCACAATATTTTTTCTTCTATCACATGAGCATAGGATGTTTTTCCATTTCTTTGTGTCTTCCTCAATTTCTTTCATAACTACTTTATAATTTTCTTTGCATATTTTCTTTGCCTCTTTGGTTAGGTTTATTCCTAGGTATCTTATGGTTTTTGGTGTAGCTGTAAATGGGATAGACTCCTTACTTTCTCCTTCTTTTGTCTTCCTGTTGGTGCATGGAAATGCAACGAATTTCATGCATTGATTTTATATTCTGACACTTCACTGAATTCCTGTATGAGTTCTAGCAGTTTGGGAGTGGAGTCTTCTGGGTTTTCCACATAAAGTATCATATAATCTGCAAAGAGTGATACTTTGACTTCTTCTTTGCCGATTTGGATGCCTTTAATTTCTTTTTGTTGTCTGATTCCTGAGGCTAGGACTTGTAGTACTATGTTGAATAACCGTGGTGATAGTGGACATTCCTGCTGTGTTCCTGACTTTAGCGGAAAAGCTCAGATTTTCCCCATGAGAATCATATTTGCTGTGGATTTTTCATAGATGGCTTTGATGATATTGAGGTATGTCCTCTCTATCCCTATGCTGTGAAGAATTTTGATCAAGAAAGAAGGCTGTACTTTGTCAAATGCTTTTTCAGCATCTTTTGAGAGTATCATGTTTCTTATATTTTCCTTTATTAATGTATTGTATCACATTGATTGATTTGTGGATGTTGAACCAACCTTGTAGCCCAGGAATAAATCCCACTTGGTCGTGGTGAATAATCCTTTTAATGTACAGTTGGATCCTATTGGCCAGAATTTGGTGAGAATTGTTGCATCTGTGTTCATCAAGGATATTGGTCTGTCATTCTCCTTTTTGATGGGGTCTTTATCTGGTTTTGGAATCAAGGTAATCCTGGCCTCATAAAATGAGTTTGGAAGTTTTCCTTCCATTTCTATCTTTTGAAACAGTTTCTGGAGAATAGATATTAATTCTTCTTTAAATGTTTGGTAGAATTCCCCTGGGAAGTTGTCTGACCCAGGGCTCTAGTTTGTTGGGAGATTTTTGATGACTGCTTCAATCTTCTTACTGGTTCTGGGTCTGTTCAGGTTTTCTATTTATTCCTCATTTAGTTTTGGTAGTTTATGTCTAGGAATGCATCCGTTTCTGCCAGATTGTCAAACTTGCTGTCATATATTTGCTCACAATATGTTTTTATAATTGTTTGTATTTCTTTGGTGTTGGTTATGATCTCTCCTCTTTCATTCATAATTTTATTTATTTGCATCTTTTATCTTTTCTTTTTGGTAACTATGGTTTTATCAAACTTAATTCTTTCAATAAACCAGCTGCTAAATTTGTCGATTTGTTCTACTGTTCTTTTGGTTTCTATTTCATTGATTTCTGCTCTGATCTTTATGATTTCTCTTCTCCTGCTGGGTTTAGGCTTTCTTTGCTGTTCTTTCTTCAGCTCCTTTAGGTATAGGGTTAGGTTGTATATTTGAGAACTTTCTTATTTCTTGAGAAATTCTTGTATGGCTATATACTTTCCTCTCAGGACCACCTTTGCTTTTTCCCAAAGATTTTGAACAGCTGAGTTTTCATTCTCATTTGTTTCCATGAATTTTTTCAGTTCCTTAATTTCCTGGTTGACCCTTTTATTCTTTAGTAGGATGGTCTTTAGCCTCCATGTATTTGAGTTATTTTCAACTTTCCTCTTGAGGTTGAGTCTAGTTTCAAAACATCGTGGTCTGGGGGCACCTGGGTGGCTCAGTGGGTTAAAGCCACTGCCTTCGGCTCAGGTCATGATCCCGGGGTCATGGGATCGAGCCCCACATCGGGCTCTCCGCTCTGCAGACAGCCTGCTTCCTCCTCTCTCTCTGTCTGCCTCTGCCTGCTTGTGATCTCTGTCTGTCAAATACATAAATAAAAGTCTTAAAAAAAAAAAAGATTAAGAAAAAAAAAAACATTGTGGTCTGAAAATAGGCAGGGAATGATCCCAATCTTTTGGAACCAGTTGAGACCTGATTTATGACCCAGGATATGATCTATTCTGGAGAATGTTCCATGTCCTAGAGTAGAATGTGTATTCTGTTGCTTTGGGATGGAATGTTTTGAATATATCTGTGATGTCCTTGTGGTCTAGTGTGTCATTTAAAGCCTTTACTTCCTAGTTTATTTTTTGTTTAGATGATCTGTCCATTTCAGTGAGGGAGGTGTTAAAGTCCCCTGCTATTATTGTATTATTGTTGGTGTGTTTCTTTGATTTTGTTATTAATTGGTTTATATAATTGGCTGCTCCCATGTTAGGGGCATAGATATTTAAAGTTGTTAGATCTTCTTATTGTTCAGACCTTTTAAGTATGATATAGTGTCCTTCCTCAGCTCTTATTATAGTCTTTGGCTTAATATATAATTCTTTTTAAAGATTTTATTTATTTATTTGTTAGAGAGAGCGAGTGAGTGAGCACAGGCAGACAGAGTGGCAGACAGAGGCAGAGGGAGAAGCAGGCTCCCTGCCAAGCAAGGAGCCCGATGTAGGACTCGATCCCAGGGCGCCGGGATCATGACCTGAGCCAAAGGCAGCCGCTTAACCAACTGAGCCACCCAGGTGTCCCAAGGCTTAATATATAATTTGTCTGATATAAGGATTGCTACCCCAGCTTTCTTTGATGTCCATTAAGATAATAAATTGTTTTCCATCCCCTCACTTTAAATCTGGATGTGTCTTTGGGTCTAAAATGAGTTTCTTGTAGACAGCATATTGCTGGGTTTTGTTTTTTTTATCCATTCTGATACCCTGTGCTTTTTGATTGGGGCATTTAGCCCATTCACATTCAGGGTAACTATTGAAAGATATGAATTTAGTGCCAGTGTATTCCATGTATGGTGACTGTTACTGTATATTGTGTCTGTTCCTTTCTGTTCTGTTACTTTTAGGCTCTCTCTTTGCTTAGAGGACCCCTTCAATATTTCTTGTAGGGCTGATTTGGTGTTTGCAAATTATTTTAGTTTTTGTTTGTCCTAGAAGTTTTTTATCTCCTTCTTTTCAATGATAACCTAGCTAAATATAGTATTTTTGGCTGCATATTTTTCTCATTTAGTGCTCTGAATATATAATACCACTCTTTTCTGGCCTTCCAGGTCTCTGTGGATATGTCTGCTGCCAGTCTAATATTTCTACTGTTTTGTGTTATAGAATTCTTGTCCCCAATTGCTTTCAGGATTTTCTCTTTGTCCCTTGTAAGTCTCTTTGAGACTTGTAAATTTAACTATTAGATGACAGGGTGTGGACCTATTCTTATTGATTTGGGGGAGGATTCTCTGTGCCTTCTGATTTTGACGCTTGTTCCCTTCACCAAATTAGAGAAGTTCCCTGCTATAATGTGCTCCAATATACCTTCAGCCTCTCTCTTTCTCCTTCTGTTGGGATCCCAATTATTCTAATATTGTTTCATCTTATGGTATCACTTATGTTTTGAACTCTCCCCTCATGGTCCAGTAGTTGTTTGTCTCTCTTTTCCTCAGCTTCTTTATTCTCCATCATTTGGTCTTCTTTATCACTAATCCTCTCTTCTCTGCATTATCCTAGCAGTAAGAGCCTCCATTTTTTATTGCACCTCATTAGTAGTTTTTTTTTTTATTTCAACATGGTTAGATTTAGTTCTTTTATTCCTCCAGAAGGGGATTTCATTTCTATAGAAATTGATTTACTAGTATCTTCCATGCTTTTTTTGAGCCCAGCTAGCTCCTTCTGAGCTAGAGTTCAGAATCACCATTCTGAACTCTAGTTCTGACATCTTACTAATGTCCATATTGATTAGGTCTCTGGCCATGGGTACTGCTTCTTGTTCTTTTTTATGAGGTGAGTTTTCCACCTGTTCATTTTATCCAGATATGAATAGATGAATGAGAGAACAAAATCCTAAAAGAGTAGCAATGATCCCAGTAGCTTATACACTAACAAAATCAGAAGAGACCCGAAACCAGGGGGAGAAGAAAGGAGAAAAAATATATATACATTTACATATACATGCACATATACATATGCATATATTCATATACATATATATTAGACTGGTGAATAGAACAGAGCCACACACATGATTTTAGGTGTATTTTGTTCTGTTAGAAGAAACTGCCTCCCAAAATTTTGAAGAAAGAAAAACTTATACATATACAATAATAAAGGTAAACATGGTGAAGGGATGCAATATAACTGTAAAGATAAAAATTTTAAAAAGATTTTAAAAAAGAAATTGATAAGATAAGAAGATGTTTGAAAAAGGAGAAAAAAAGAAAGAATGTAACTAGGCTGGAGACTAGAACAAAATCTTGCGCTAGATGTAGGGTATATTTTGATCTGTTGGAAGAAACTGCATCCCAAAATTTTAAAGAAAAAAAAAAACCTATGTGTGAACAAAAATAAGGTTGGATATAATTAATGGGTAGAATATGACTATAACAATAAATATTGAAAAAGACTTTTAAAAAAGATATTGATAAGATAAAATAGTTGAAAAAGGTTAAAATAGGAAAGAGGAAAAATTTTTAAAAAATAGAACAAGACCAAAATTAAATTTAAAAAATTAACTTTGAAAGACTAAAGAATCATGGGGAAAAAGCCATGAATTATATGTGTTGCTTTCCCCTAGCTCTGGAGCTCCACAGTTCTCATTGATCAGTGAACTTGGTCTTGGTTGGATGTTCTTGCTAAACTTCTGGGGGAAAGGCCTGTTGCAGTGACTCTCAAATATCTTTGCCTTACATGGAATTCCATTGCCCTTGCTAAGGGCCAGGCTAAGTAACCTGCTCAGTTTTGCTCTCGGTAGCTTTTATTCCCTGAAAGCTTTCTGTATAGCTTTGGAGGACCAGAATGAAAATGGTGACCTCCAAATCTCTGGGCCTATAGGAGATGAGAGCTCAGGGCCCCACTCCTCAGTGGGCCATCAGAGAAAAAACAGTTAATCACTCCCATCTCCCTGGTCTCTGGCTGCACTCTGTGCTCACCCAGCCTGTGACCAAGCATTTCTACCTCTGATACAGGGCCCTGTTTGGCATCTCTAAACCCAGCAAATTTCTGCAGTGCACTTCCATGCTGCTCTTTCTGGAGCATGAGGGAGGGGGTCTCCTCAGATCTGCTACTTATGGAGTCCCTGCTCGAAGAGCAGTGTACCAACTGTGCCTCAGATCACAGTTTAAGGTAACCCTGAGCTAAGAGCCCATTCCTTGGCTCTGTCTTTGCAGCTGGCTTCCCTGCTGTGATACCTGGGGGCTCCACCACACTCAAGCTTCCAGACTTTCCATGACCCCGAGGGAACTGAGAGCACACAAACTGAAAGCCAGGAGGACAGAACACCCCTGCAGCAATTCTCACTTACTGAGGTTGGAGAAAAAAAAGATAAATACTCCAGTTTCCCAACAAGTAAACAATTTGGGGAGGCATTCTATTCTTTTCTAAGAAGGACCTAACAGAATCAAACTCCCATTTCTCATAGCAGTTATTTAATCGTTGCATTATTATATCATCCTTCTCATTCCCTGTGCCTTGCTTCTGCACCTTGGAATGACTATCCAAATAACACACCTCCTCAAAACTCTTTATCTCAGTCTCTTTTTCTTGGGAATCCCAATTTATGACTGGTTTCCATGCTTTGGATGTCCTGTTTTCTTTGCTCAGCTTGAAGATTCATCATTGCAGTGTAACTTTTTTTTCTTAACCTCCGTGGAATGCTGATTGATCCTTAGGAACTCAAGCCAATACAAATTATTCAGCAAGGGATTTTTTGATACCAAAGGTCTTTAGCATTTTTCCTCTTTGTACCATCACAAAGACTCTTCCATTATAATATGCATTACTGTCCACTTTAATTGTGTCCTTACATTTAACAGACTCTTAGCTTTTGAGAATAGTGACTCTTATTGTATTCATATTTGTATTTAAACATATTTGTATTTAAACATTGTATTTAAAATGTTGATAACATTTGAAGAGATAACTTGAATTGATAACAAAAAATACCATTGAGAATCAAACATTCTTTTATCCTAGATTTATAAGGATGGTTAATAACTAAATCACTTAAAAGCTCAAGAGCCTATGTGTTTAACTATGGTGTTAGCTATTTTCTCTGTATGTCTTTTAATCTTTAACAAGCTGATGGCATCAGCTATAAGAATTTCTTAAAAATTATCTAAGTCTATTATTTAAAATAACTAGATATCTGTTTAGTAGACATAACCTAAGGTGACCCCTTAATACATCACACTCTTTGTAGTCTTGTACAATCCTGTCACCTTAGATTTGGGCAGAATCCATAAATTATTTCTACCCAAAATATTAAAAAATGACAAAGGTGATGGGATAATGCTCCCTTGATTAGTTTGCACAATATAGCCAAGGTGTCATGATCATGATTATATTACTGTAGGTAAAATTCATTAAGAGTTAGAAATTCTCCTGCTGGGATTTAAGAAGCAAGGGGCCAGTTTGTAAACAGTGTCTAGAGAAGGCCACATGACAGAGAACTCTGGGCTACATTTAGCATTTGTGGGTTGCTTCTGACAGCTGGCCAATAACAATCAGGAGCCCTTAATTATACATCTACAAACAAATGTATTCTGCCAATAATCAGAATGAGCATATAAATGAATTTTTCCCCAGGAAAGCCACCAGATAAAAACACACCCCAGCTGACACCTTGATTACCTTACAAAACCATGAAGAGAGGACCATATTAACTTTCCTAGACTCTCAACTCATGGAAACTATTAGATAACAAATTCATGTTGTGCTAAGTCTTTAAGTAGTTTGTTACATGGCAATAAGAAACTAATAAAATATAAGCTTAGAGATTATAATTAAAACATTATGCTAAAAATTTATTATCTTAGCTATTTTGGGGACCCAAATATTGGTTTATCAAAGCAATTCTCATCCCCTTTCACTCTTAAATCCTTTCCATTGGAGGTCTCCTGAACATTTCAATCATTCCCTCTTTCTTTTTCTACTTCCCAACAAGATTTAGGAATGACCTATACCAGTGAGTATAATGAGGTGATCCTAAAACTGGCAATGGAAAAGATGATGTATTAACACAAAACTCAGAAAATAAGCATTACTATTGATAAGAGATTTGTATGGTAGGCAGGAAAATGGCTCCCCAAAGATTTCCAATGTCCTAATCCCTCAAATCTGTGGATCTATTGCCTTACATGGCAAAATGGACTTTTGTAAGTGTGAGTAAATTCAGGATCTAGAGATGAGAAGAATATCCTGGATTATCAATGTGCTCAATGTAATCACAAGTGTCCTTATAAGTGGAGGCAGAAAGTAAGAGAGATGCGAGATGTTACTGTGCTGGCATTGCAGATAGAGGAAGGACAAGGGCCAAAGAAATCCAGGCAGCCTCCCAAAGGTGGAAAGACAAGAAAGCAGATTCTCCCATAAAATAATCATAGTGCAGCCCTACTGACTCATCTTAGTCTTTCAAATTATGGAATAACCAAACATTTTAAGATTAATCTGTTAATATGTTGATTTTAAAAACACATTTTTAAACTCTGTCTATGCATTTATGCTTCTCAATAACTATTTTCCCTAGGATATTCTGAATTATTCATATTAATTATAACTTTCAACCAAAGACATAATATCAATATTTTTAAAAAGGCTCAGTGGTGGCTCATTGAGGAATGGCTATCACACTCAAGCTTCTTAGTAGACTATCAAACTTCATGAAAATTCATAAAATACACGAAATACATGAATACATACAACACAATTCCCACTGCTACATACATTTATTTTATATCTGTTTATATATTACCCACTGATACTCTGTGGGACTACTTAATGTTTCTATTAGAGATGGAAAGTAAGATTTGTTCATTGACTGAATAAGCTGTAGCAAGGGTTGATGCATTCTTCTTCCATTATTCTTCAGAACTAAAAATAACATGTCAACTTATATGGCAAATACCTTACATAGCACATACCTTACTGTCTTAGGCAATCCTAAGTGGCAAATGAAACAGGAAAGTGGGGTTGCTATCCTTCCAGTTTTGACCATTGTAAGGGCCTATTTAGTCAGAGTGGTTCCATCCAGTTAAACAGTGATTTTGTTGTTTATGCAGTAAAACTTAAACTGACCCTGCCCCCACCCCCAAGGGGGAACTTACTTAAAAGCAAGTCTAGGAAACCAGTAGAATATGGTCGACCAGTCCCTAATAACAGAGACCAAATACCAGGGTGGGTCAGGTCAGGAGGAGATAACAGAGCCCGGATGCAGGGATGAGTCAGGCCAGGTGGAGACATCCAATCAGTGGGGCGCACATACTGTCTCCCTAGCTACCAAGGAGTGTGGGCCCCGCCTTTTGGGCACCAATTCTAACCAAGGTGATAGGCTAGTTCAGATAGCTACTATGGGGTGAACTGTAATTCAATTGGCCACCTGTGTGTGACCTAGCACGACTGTGCAGCTTTCTCTGTGTGTTACAATCTCATTGGCCACCTGTGTGTGGCCAGGCTCAACCACATGGCCTTTGCTCTATAAAAGTTAGTCTGTGAGGCTGGGAGAGGTCACCCTTTCTGTAAGAGGTGGCCCCAAATGGTCAGTTTGATTCTCGATGCTTGGCGTGGAATAAAGTTTCCTTGACTTTCGCTTTGTATCAGTCTCATTCCTTTGACCATGGACCCAACAAACATAAAGGACAAGGACAATGGCTTAAGTATCTGTTGCTCTAACACTAAACATCTTCAGATTCTAGACATTATTTTTATTTCCAGGAGGGAAGAAAGGGAGTAGAGCTGTGGTGGACTGGCAAGAGAACATATCCATGTACTAAACCCCATACTTGCTTATAAAGAGCTGAAAAATCCTTTTATGTGAGTAATCCTAAGTGACCCAGTAAAATTGGCATTAATCTAAACCATTGATTACATATTTTCCTGCACTAAAAATGAATTGGCCAGGTTGGCCTCTAAATTCTTCTATTTTGTAATTAAACCTATAATACAGGTTGCTGTCCTCAGAGAGCAATAGTCTTATCAGAGCTACATAGCCAGAAATCTGAATCATTCAAGAACTTGAATGTGGACCACTTGTTGTGATTCAGATACCTGATTCTCTTTCTTTAAAAAAAAAATAAAGAGGGCGCCTGGGTGGCTCAGTTGGTTAAGCAACTGCCTTCGGCTCACGTCACAATTCCGGAGTCCTGGGATAGAGTCCCACATCAGGCTCCCAGCTCCATGGGGAGTCTGCTTCTCCCTCTGACCTCCCCTCTCATGCATTCAGAGACATCACTCTGTCTCTCTCTCTCAAATAAATAAATAAAATCTTAAAAAAATAAAACAAAGGATTAAGTAAGTAATGAGATTAGCAATTAAATTAATGGTAGCAAGATAAGAGCTTCCTCCAAGGGACTTTGCCCTTAATCCCTCTCTGAGTCTTTTAAATGTATTTGAGCCTGTAGAACAGAACAATTTTTAAACAGTTGTATAGTAGCCTGCCCACAAGAACAGTAATAACAATCTTTTTCACTAATTTTCTGATTAAATAAGTATGTCTGAGATGAATACATATACTTCATATTATGGGTATCTGACCTTCAGAGTCCTGATAGTTACATGCCTTAATTTACATAATTTGCAGTAATTAATTTTTCTTGTAAAAGTATGCCACATAGTCACACACAAAGCTACACATACCAATTACTATATTTGGAGAACAAGGCAGGCCACTTAGCTGCATTATACTGATTGATGAGTGTAAGAGAAAAGAATAAGGGGATTATAAGTGTGCCTAAATTATTCTACAAAATCAACCATTGAATTTTGAAAGTTATTTAAAAATTGTAAGAAAAACTATCAAAAACTTAGATGACAAGAAGGTGTGTGGCACCTCCTTAACATGTTATATAAAGGCAAAGATTACCCAAAGGTTATCTAGTTAAGTATACATAGTGCAGTCTTACTTATTGTTGATAGAGGGTCCCAGGCTTAGTGAACTTACAATGCAACTAGTAGAATTTTGTCAGGTAGGGATGCAAATAACTTCTATTCAGTAGAATAGATATTACATAAATAACAGTTTATGGTCTAGTTGACATAAAACAGTTACAATTAACCTAGCTATCTTTTCCAAACATGTCTTTATTAAATTATATATCTATACCTCTACCTCTTAGCTATCTATTGTTCTTTCCTTCATTTCTTTCCTTCATTCTATCATCTATCTATCATCATCATCTACCTATCATCTATCTACCTATCTATATCTACTTATCTGACTTCTCAAATGTTCTTTGGAGCAGTTTTAATATATTCTGATTCCCTTATTAATTAAATAAAATATATGACCTGTGTTCACTTCATACTTACATGGCAATCATGTTATGGAACCATTTGAAAATTAGAGTTTAGTACTTTTGTAGATCACCCACTGAAATATGTAAGTGGACTCACCTGTTGGGGCCAAGTAAACTGCCTTGCTGGAGAAAGTGTATGTATTTACAGGGCTATTAAACTTGAGAATTTGTTTTTGTTTTTGTTTTTGTTTATGGAGTAAAATCTGAGTGTAACAGAACTTTAATTTTGCTGACTCTGGGAATCTCAAGATTTTCTGCTGTTGTTTCTATTAATATTATGGGTTTTTTTGTTGTTGTTATTTGTTTGTTAGTTTGTTTCTGATTCATGCAGACTGAAAAGTTATTTTCCACTGGTGGAAACCATGGGTGGAAACTGAGTATGATGATCTCTATTAGGTGAATAATGGAAATTAGTCCTGTCACATGAAAGATGATCAAGAATCTAGTCTTTTTTTAAATTTTTTTTTGTATATTTGTTCGTCTATTTATGACTTCAGATGAATTAAGACTTTTACAACCACTGGCAAGAGAGCAGTTTTCTGGGTGTAGACTAGATTTATCTCTTATTTGTGTCTGGCACTGCAGCTCTTCCAAGTATTCGTGACTCTGGAAGAAGACTTTACCTTTTTTAGGTGAGTGTAAAGTATTTTGCTATCTCTGGAATGCTTTAATAAATTAGATTATGACACCTTTTAAATTAAATGGACTATATTCAGATTGACATACAAAGAATATTTCCTGGTTCATCTCCCCCTCTGATTTTCCCTACTCACTTCTCCTCTCTTTCTCCCAATGTCCTCTGTGTGATTCCTTATGCTCCACAAGTAAGTGAAACCATGGGGAGACAAACCATGAGAGACTGTGGACTCTAAGAAACAAACTGAGCGTTTTGGAGGGGAAGGGGTGGGAGGCTGGGAGGGCATTGTGGTGTGTATTAAGGAGGGCATGTATTGCATGGAGCAGTGGGTGTGGTGCATAAACAATGAATCTTGGAACACTGAGAAAAATAAAAAAAAAAAACAAAGAATACTTCCAAAATCAATAGAAATTAAGGAAACAATTTTTAATATTATAAAATGCTTGACTAAAACATAAATTCTTCTCACTAAAACTGCTTACTCAGAACACTTAATGAATCTGGATTACTATAATTAAAATGGACCTCTGAAAAAATCAGAATGGTTTAATAATTTTTGTCTAAGAAGATAAAGTAACATTATGTATTCCCTTTATTTTATTATTATGAAGAATAACAAAAGAATATATTTCATTTTTGTAAGATTTAAGTTTGTTTTATCATACTTTCCTCTTTAGTCTGAACTTCTTATGTGTCTTAGATAAGTTTATTTATCAAATAAGTGGGTAATACTCATCTAAGTAATATTTAAGAATTTTTAAAGGTGAATTAGTGTTCAACAAAATTGAATAACAAGTCTGATGAATATTTGTATGGTACTAATTATATCCATTGTGTATCAGCTCAAACATTATTTCTAAGATTTTAAGTAACATAAAGATGTGAATAAATATTAAATAAAATTAGTATATTAATATTATTTGGATACCTGTTTAATCTCTCAGTAATTGTGAATAGTAAAACATTGACTACCAAGCATAATTTTAAACTTAGATTTTAGCCTTTTATTTTTATATGTTTCAAGAGACTGTACCTTTGGGTAATGCAGTACTATTAATGTCACTTCACCACCTTAAAAATATATAAAATAAATGTATGTAGCAATGGGAAGTTGTGTTATATGTATTCGTGAGTTTTGATAGTCTACCAGGATACTTGAGTATGATATTCATTTACAAGGAACCACCACTGAGCATTTTTTAATTGGTATTATTTCTTTTGTTTAAAAGTTATAATTAATAAGAATAGTCCAGATTATCCAAGGGAAAATGGCTATTGAGCAGCATAAATGTGTAGACAGAGTAAAAAATGTGTTTTTTCAAAATAATAATAAAGTAGTCTTAAAATGTTTGGTTATTCCATAATGTGAAAGGAGATAGTAAAAAGCAAAATTTGAATGATTATGAAAATATTTGCAATGCTTGGCTTATAATATCTACAAATACTGGATCCATACAGACACAAAAGTTGTATAAATATTTTTACCAAATTTGGCTCAGTTTGGTGTGTTTATTTTCTAAAATGTTATGAAGCATTAACTGCCGAATATGAATGCCAAACTGGAATTTGGCTTTCTCACTGTTAAAATGATAAACAATCATCTTTCACCTTCTGTGCAATCTGCCCAAATAGAATTTCCATGGCCCACTGAAATTATTTTATCTTGAGATAACTTTATCATGCCCTTCATTACTAAAAATAGAACAAAGTTTCCTCATATGTGGAAGAACTCAGCTTTATTAAATTGTGTCGCTCAGGCATCCATGTCTTACTCTAGTGGCCAGATATCTTATGATAAATATTTTGGTTTTGCTGTTCCAATATCAGATTTTCCATTTAGAAAAAATAAAAATTATAAGGAAAATATTTATACCTTAAAGTATCTTTTATGTTTCCCAGAAAGCCTCTGGAAAATCATATAGATACATTTTTTTCCTTTATAAAAAGAGACGCTAGAATAAACTTGCTTTTTATGCTCCATATTTTCAATTGTAAGACCTGCATAAGAGTTGTCAAATCAGAAAAGATGCTTAGATTATCCTAGGTTAAGAAAAAATATATTATTAATATAAATATTTCAGGGTTGGTACATTCTATAAATATCAATGACTTTGTATTCCATTGCTTATTCTTACCCTCATGGGAAATGACCAGTTTCTTAGGAAATAGCTATATGATTTTCCTCAGTAAAAAATTTTACTCTTCTGTATTCTGATATTGTTAGTGAATATAATAAATTGACCACAGTCATTTAGTATAATTATCAAATAGGTTTTTGCTTCTCTCTGTTGGTTGTCTGACGTCTCTGCTTTGAGCTGCATCTAGAATTTGTATGTTAAACAATAAAAGAACAATCACAATGCATTGTGGAAAGAAATGTACCAGGTACTTTGAACTACTGATAATTCAAAGAATTGATTGTTGTATATAGGCTTTGATGCTGATTTCACTTAGGTAACTTAAGGACTGTACCAGTGGACTGAGTCATTATACCCAGGTTTCTTCATGATCCAGAAACAGATGTAATTCATTAGAGCACAATGCTGACCCATAATCCAGCAGAACAAGAATTGATTATCCAGGACTAAAGAACTGATGGGTGAAATTTAACTATGGTTATCCGTGTGGAATACTGTCGACAAAATTTTAATTCTAATTCTCTGTTTTTATGGGTACATGAAAGAGTTACTATCTCTAACCCTCATTTTAGTAGACTATATCTTTAAACTGAATTGAAACATTTTTAATGGTATCTGGCTGTCACTGACCCTTTCTGTTCTCTTGCCCTTACCCAGAATTTAAAGACAACCAGTTTTTTAAGCTTGTTTACATTTTAGGGAAATAGAGACATTTGGATGCATTCAATAAAAATTTGTCTTCCTATTTACTAGTATATAGTTGGACAAATGGATTGTGTAGCCAAGGCCTTATCTGAAGCATCATATTTGAGAATGACTCTCATTTAATTAGGCAAGGCAAGCCCACTATAAAAAAACAAGGGTTGACTTCACATGTGGAGATAATGCTTTCAGACCATACTCACCAAGGTTTTTGTGAAATGCTTTGCCACATGGCATATAGAAATATCACGATGTTGACTCAAAAGCTCTGGCTTGATACCTGACTTGCAAAGTACCATTTTTACAAGTGTTAAAAGAAGTTAATTCCTGACGGGTAGGGGACACATATGGGGAACCTCAAGAAAATAGTGATTTACCCAAATTTATGAGTACTGCACATGAAATCTGGCAGAGAAAATTTCTTGAGTTTGGTTTGCTAGCTTTGAAATAGAACAGCACATAAGAGAGGCTTTTCCAAGTTCAATCTGAGATTTGCTATGAAAATTTCCAGAGAGAAGTTAATTCTCTGACATTTGTACTTGCTTGTTTATAAGTATACCTTGGAAATACTGTGGGTTTTGTTCTAGGCCATCACAATAAGGCAAATATTGCAATAAATTGAGTGAAATGAACTTTATGGTTTCCCAGTGCATATGAGGTCTGTATTTACATAATACCATAGTCAACTAAATATGCAATTGCATTATGTTTAAAATATATCTATATATACCTTAATTTAAAAATACTTTATAGCTAAATAATGCTAACTATTGCCTGAGCTCTCGGTTAGCTATAATCTTTTTTGGGTAGAGGATCTTCCCTGGATGTTGATTGCTGCTGACTAACCATCATAGTGGTTGCTGACGATTGGGGTGACTGTGGCAATTTCTTCAAATAAGACAACGATGAAGTTGGCTGCATTGATTGACTCTTCCTTTCACAAATGATGCTCTGTAGAATATGATGCTATTTCATAGCATTTTTAGTTACAGTAACACTTCTTTCAAAATTCAAGTCAATCCTTAATACTGCCCCTGCTTTATCAACTAAGTTTATGTCATCTTCTAAATCCTCTGTTGTCATTTCCACAATCTTCACAGCATCTTCATCAGGAGATGATTCCATGTCAAGAAACCACTGTCTTTGCTCATCCATAAGGATCAATTCCTCATCTGTTCAACTTTTTTCATGGGACTGCATAAATTCATTCACATCTTTAGGTTTCATTTCTAATTCTAATTCCCTTGCTGTTTCTACCACATCTGCAGTTACTTCTTCCACTCAAGTCCTAAGTCCCTCAAAGTCATCCATGAGGGTTGGAATCAACTTTTTCCAGATTCCCTTTAATGGTGATATTTTGACCTCCTTCCATGAATTATGAATGTTGTTAATGATATCAAGAATGGTGAACCCTTCCTAGAATATTTTCAATTTACTTTTCTCAGATAATCAGAGGAGGACAGAGGATCTTTAAGGAAGCTATAGCCTTACAAAATGTATTTCTAACTAATAAGTCTTGAAAGTCAAAATGACTCCTTGATCCATGGGCTGCAGAATGGATGTTGTGTTAGTAGGCATGAAAATATTAGTGTCAGTGTACATTTCCATCTAAGCTCTTAGGTGATAATGTCAATGCATAATAATATTTTGAAAGGAAACTTTTCCTTATTAGAAGGTCTCAACAGTGGGCTTAATATATTCTGTATGTATATATATACAGAATATATTCTGTATATATATACATACAGAATATATATATATCTCCATGTTGTAAACATATGACTGTCATCCAGGCATTGTTGTTTCATTTATAGAGCACAGGTTGAATAGACTTAATATGGCTCCTAAGTGCCCTGTGATTTTCAGAATGGTCAATGAGCCTTGGCTTCAACTTAAAGACACCAGCTACATTGGTCCCTAATGATAGAGTCAGCCTGTCCTTTGAAGTTTTGAAGATAGGCATGACTTCTCTTCTTTAGCTATGAAAGTCCTAGATGGCATCTAATTCCAATAGAAGGCTATTTTGTCTACATTGAAAATCTGTTGTTGAGCATAGCCACCTTCATTAATTATCTTAGCTAGAATTTCTGGGTATCTTGCTACAGCTTCTATAACTTCTATATCAGCATTTGCTGCTTCACCTTGCACTTCTAAGTTATGGGAATGAATTCTTTCCTTAAATTTCATGACCCAAACTCTGCTAGCTTCAAACTTTTCTTTTGCAGTTTCCTTACCTTTCTCTGCCTTCATAGAATTAAAGAGAGGACCTTTCTCTGAGTCAGGCTTTGTCTTAAGGGAATACTGTGACTCCTTTTATTTTCTATCCAGATCACTGAAACTTATTCCATATCATAAATAAGTCTGTTTTGCTTTTCAATAAATCATTTATATGTTAATTAGAGTAGCACTTTTAATTTTCTTTAAGAACTTTTTCTTTGCATTCACAACTTGGCTGTTTGGAATGAGAGGCCTAGCTTTGGGCCCATCTCAGCTTTTGGCATGCTTTCTTCAATAAGTGTAATTATTTCTAGCTTTTGATTTCAAGTAAGAGACTTGTGACTCTTCCTTTCTTAGAGGCTGCAGTATGGTTGTTAATTGGTCTAATTTCAATATTGTGTCTCATGGAATAGGAGGGCTCATTGGGAGGGAGAGAGATAGGGGAATATCCAGGTAGTGCAGGAATTAGAACACAAATAATACTCTTTGATTAATTTCACGATCTGATAAGCATGTTATTAGCAGTGGCCCAAATATTTATGATAGTAACATCAAATATCACTGATCACAGATCACGATAAAAATATAATGATGAGGATTAAATGTTTTGAAATATTTCAAGAATTACTTACATATGACACAGAGACATGAAGAGAGAAAATGTTTCTGAAAAAAATGGTGCTGATAGATTTGCTGTATGCAGCATTGCCACAAATCTTCAATTAATAAAAAATGCAATATCTGTGAAATGCAATAAAGTGAATTGCAGTAAAATGAGGGTGTGCCTGTATAGAGCAAACTCAAGATTTGTGTAGTTAAATAATAATCTTGTAAGACTATGTAAATAATCAGGCCAGTTCACACACTCATCAACACAAAGCACATTTTTATGAACAATAAAAATCTTTTCAGATTACTTATTATTGCAAAGGGATAAAAAGTCAAAACAGATCCAAAACTTACTGGAAAAGTGCATTTCTAACTGCTATATAATGAAAAACATTTCAAGAGTTATCTTGGAGATAAACATAGTATGACATTGTATATTACAGTCCCAGATATTACAATGCTACATGCGAACTCAAAGAATTTTTCATAGTAAAGATGTAATTAACTCCTGTAAGGTGGAATCAGTAATCCCAATGGTTATAGATTATGGCTCTGTTAGACTTTAACCAGTTTTATATCTAATGGAACAGTCATACACTGAGCTCTTTATTTATTTATCAAACTGCATACTCTCATTCTCCCTCATCATTTAATTAGTTGAGCACATTTTGAAATGAGTGCATTGTATGAGAGACATGTTTCTTAATATATTGAAAATTAAAGTTTAATATATGTTAATATCATATATATTAAAACATCTCCAATTAGGCTAATTTCCCATCACTAGCTATCAGTGAAATCTGATTTTAGATATTTTCCCAGCTGTATGTCTCTACTGCATATATAATCAAGATACTCAAAGTAAAGATAAGCACATTTGGAAAATTTCCTATTAAAACATTTTAAGATCTCTGGGAAAGATGGCAGAGTTGGAGGATCTTAAGCTCACTTCATCCCATGGATACAACTAGATAAAACACACATCAGTGTAAATAATACAGTAAACAACAATTTCTCTACAGCTAACTAATAAAAAGAAACAGCATCTAAGAGGGTAGGAAGGGCAGAGACACAACCAGAAACCATATGGACCAATGGGAATATCTGTGGGAGGGAGGGGTAGAGCAGGTGTTGAGAGTGGAGAGGAACAGATCCGCAAGCCAGGCACCCCAGACATAAGGACCTGCACAGAGAGTGAATCCCTATAACATTTGGCTTCAAAAACCAGAGAAGCCCAACAATCAGTAGGGCCTAACACCTGGAACTTTGAAAATCACTTGGCTAGGCAGGGCAAAGGTCCTACCTTTAAAGATATAGCATGACAAATAGCCCCACTGAGATACAGCATAGAAGCAGCAGTTTGGAAAATGCCTAAGGCATACAAGAAGGAGGTATGTTTACTAATATTAGAGGATGTGCTGGAGGGTTAAGGATCATTGGAAGTCTTCTTTAAGAATGAAAGAGTTGGGGGCACCTGGATGGCTCAGTTGGTTGAGCAGCTGCCTTCAGCTCAGGTCATGATCCCAGAGTCTTGGGATCGAGTCCCATGTTGGGCTTCCTGCTCCTTGGGGAGCCTGCTTCTTCCTCTCTCTCTGCCAGCTACTCCTGCTTGTGCTCTTACTCTGTGTCACAAAAATAAATAAAATCTTAAAAAAAAAAAAAAATGAAAGAGTTGGTAGGCACCATTTCCCTCCCATGCCCCAAGTCTAGATACATAGACACCTGTGGGAATCAGCTCAGCATGAACACTCTCCACCTAACTTGCTAATAGCATACCCCACGCCAACATTCTCCCATGGACAGGCTCCCTTGCATCCAAGCCTAGACTGGAGTTTTCCCATGAAGCTGCTGTTCCCTCTCTCAGCTGACCAGCACAGACTTGCTAATAGCATACAACCTGCCCCCACATTCTCCTGAAGACTCCCCCAACTTCCAACATATCCTTAGCCACAGCTCATTCAAAGAGGTACCACAATCCTGGTAATGCACGAGCAGCCCTAACAGGGACCAGCACCACTCCTAAATGATCCTGCCTTGGGGAGAGAGTAAGATAACCATACACAACAGTCCAACTGCTGCCCCAGCAGTGGGCTGGGGGTAGACATCTAGTCTGACTGAAGGTCCCACCAACAAATTAAAGCTTCTCAAGGGACAACACAGGGACAGTACCTTGCAGTTTAGTTCTGTTGCACTACTGGCAAACACATGGTCTGACTCTAATCAATCCCAAGGCTGCTTCAGACTGAACACTAACAACACAAGGACCAAACCCTGACCACAACAGGCAAAGAAAACCATTACAGACAACTGCACTGAAGACAAATGCGATTCAACCGCAATAGTAGGGCACTGTTAGGAGATAACCCTAAAGCACCAAGTTCTGATGAACAGAGCACATTGCACTATAGGACACCAGAGAACCTTTTTCATAAGGCACTATTTTCAAGAATAGAAGATGTACCTTACTTTCCTAAACACAGAAACAGATACAGAGAGTTAGAAAAAATGAATAGATAAAAAAAATTGTCCCATATGAAAGAACATGACAAAACCACAATAAGAGAGCTAAATGAAATGGTGATAATATGTGTGGTGGATAATTTAAAAGCAATAGTCATAAAGATACTCACTACCTAAGAAAAGTGGAGGACCTTAGGGAAACCCTCAACAGAGAGAGAGAAAACATAAAAAACAACCAAGTAGAGATGAAGGACTGACCTGGAGGACAGAGATGTAAAGCAATCAGCTGAATAGGAGAGAGAAAAAATAATAAGAAGAAATGAAAATAGACTTCAGGAACTCAGCAACAACACTGAGCATAATGACATTTGCATTATAGGGATCCCAGAAGGAGAAGAAAGAAAAAAGTGGTCAGAAAATTGATTTGAAGGAATAGTAACTGAACCCCTCTTGAATCTGGGGAAGCAAACAAAAATCAAGATCCAGGAGGCACAGAGAGATCCCACAAAATCAAACCAAGGAGGCCACACCAAGATGCACAGTAATTAAAACAATAAAAAGTAGTGACAATGGGGCACCTGGGTGGCTCAGTGGGTTAAGCCGCTGCCTTCGGCTCAGGTCATGATCTCAGGGTCCTGGGATCGAGTCCTGCATCGGCTCTCTGCTCAGTGGGGAGCCTGCTTCCCCCCCTCTCTCTTCCTTCCTCTCTGCCTACTTGTGATCTCTCTATCTGTCAAATAAATAAAATCCTTAAAAAAAAAAGTAGTGACAAAGAGAATTTTAAAAGAAGCAAGATTTATATGCAAGGGAAACCTCATAAGGCTGTTAGCTGACTTTTCGGCAGAAATTTTGCAAGCCAGAAGAAAGTGGAATGATACATTTAAACTGCTGAGAGAAAGAACTTGCATCTAAGAATATTTTATCCAGTAAGGCTATCATTCAAAGTAGAAGTGAGATAAGGTATTTCCCAGAAAACCAAAAGTTAAAGAAATTATGACCAATAAACCAGCTAGCCCTTCAAGAAATGTTAAAGGGGACTCTTTGAATGGAATAGAAAGACCATAAGTAGGAATCACACACAAAAAAAGGTAGAAGTGTATCTATTAAAATCAGTCAATGGATTCACAAAATAGAAAATGTAAAGTATTATACCATGTATTTGAAATGTGGGTTGGGGAAGAAGTAAAGAATGGATTTGAACTTAAGCAACATTTGACATAATATAGATGACTGCTATGAGCTTAAGGTGTTACATATATACCTAATGGTAACCACAAATTAAAAACCAGTAATATATATGCAAAAAATAAAGGGAAAGGAATCAAGTATATCACTAAAGAAAACAAGCAAAGTGTGAGAGACAAGAGCAAGAGGACTATAAAAACAATCATGAAACAAGTAAAATTGATAATACATATTATCAATAATTACTTTGAATATAAATGGACCAAATGCTCCATTTGAAAGACAGAGGGTAATAGAATGGATTAAAGAAGTATAAAAAAGTAAATCCTATCTAAATGCTGCCTAGAAGAGACTAATTTCAGATCTAAAGAAATGCACAGATTGAAAGTGAAGGGATGGAAAAGTATTTATCATGTAAATGGAACTGAAAAGAAAGCCAGGATATAATACTTACATAGGAAAATAGACTTTAAAAATGAGAGACAAAGAAGGACACTAGATAATCATAAAGGAGACAATCCAACAAGAAAATATAAAAATTGTAAATATTTATACACCCAACATGAGAAGACAAAATACATAAAGCAGATGATAGCAAACATGAAGTAATTGTTAGTAACACAATAGTAGTAGAGACTTTGACACAGTGCTTACATGAGTGGATGGATCATCCAAACAGAAAATCAAAAAGGAAATAGTGGCTTTGTATGACACATTGGACCAGATAGATCTAACAGATATATTCACAAATTCCATCCTAAAACAGCAGAAAAATGCATTATTTTCAAGTGTACATAGAACATTCAGATAATACATTGGGGCACAAAATAGAGTTCAGCAAATTAAAAGAAGATTGAAGTCCTACCATGCATCTTTTCTGACCACAATGCAATTGAGCTAGAAATAAACCATAAGAAAAAATCCTGGAAAGAACACAAATACATGGAGATTAAACCATATGCTACTAAACAATGAATGGGTCAATCAAAAAATCAAAGAAGAAATAAAAAAATACATGGAGGCAAAAGCAAATGAAAATACAATGGTTCAAAATCTTTTGGATGTAGCAAAAGCTGTCTTAAGAGAGAAGGAAGTAGCAATGCAAGCTTATCTCAAGAAGCAAGAAAAATCTCAAATAAACAACCTAACCTTACACCTAAAGGTGCTAGAAAAAAAGAACAACAAAACTGAAAAACAGTAGAAGGAAGGAAATAAACATTAGAGCAAAAATAAATGAAATAGACACTAAAAAACAATAGAACAGATCAAAGAAACCAGGACCTGGTCCTTTAAAAAGATCAACAAAACTGATAAATGACTCAAAAAATAAAATCAGAAATGAAAGAAAAAACAATCAGCACACAGAAATGCAAAAGACTATAAAATAATATTTGAAAAAATATATGACAATAAATTGTACAATCTAGAAGAAATGGATAAATTCCTAGAAGCACATAACCTCCCCAAACTGAATTAGGTAGAAATAGAAAATTTGAACAGACTGATTACCAGCAAAGAAATTGACTCAGTAATCCAAAAAACTCAACAATCAAAAGTCCAAGACCAGATGGTTTCACAGCAAATTCCACCAAACATTTAATGAAGAGATAATACTCATTCTCCCCAAATTGTTCCAAAATATAGAAGAGAAAGCAGAGCTTCCAAATTCATTCTGCAAGGCCAGCATTACCCTGATAGCAAAACCAAATAGACGCAACCAAAAGAGAACTACAGTCCAATTTCCTTGATGGACATAGATGCAAATATCCTCAACAAAATATTAGGGAACAAAATCCAACAATACAATGAGAAAATTATTCACCACAATCAAGTGGGATTTATTCCAGGGATGCAAGAATTATTAATGATTCACAAATCAGTCAGCATGATACATTTCATCAATAAGAAAAAGGATAAAAACCATATGATTATTTCAATAGATGCAGAGGAAGCATTTGACAAAGTACAGTATTCATTCATGATAAAAACCCTCAACAAAGTAGGTTTAGAGGGAACACACCTCAGCATAATAAAGGCCATATAAGAAAACCCACAGCTAACATTACACTTAATAGTGAAACACTGAGAACTCTTCCCCTAAAATTAGGAACAAGGCAAAAATGCCCACTCTCATCACTTTTATTCAACTTGGTACAGGAAGTCCTAGCCACAACATAAGACAAGAAAAAGAAATAAAAGGCACCCAAACTGCTAAGGAAGATGAAAAACTTACACTATTTGCAGAATACATGATAGAGAGAACCCTAATGATCCCACCAAAAAGCTAGTAGAACTAGTAAATGAGTTCACTAAGGTCACAGAAGAAAAAAATCAATGTACAAAATCCCTTGTATTTTTATACACTAATAATGAAGTAGCAGAAAGAGAAATTAAAAAAACAATTCCATTTATAATTGTACCAAAATAATAAAATATCTAAAAACAAATGGGAGGGAAAAGACATATACAAGAAAAACTATAAGATACCCAGGAATTAAGCTAACCAGAAAGGTGAGAGACCTATGCTCTTAAAACAATAAAACATTGATGAAGGAAATTGAAAATGACACAAACAGATGGAAAGATATCCCATGCTCATGGATTAAAAGAACAAATATTGTTAAAATGTCCATACTACCTAAGTCAATCTACATATTTCATGCAATACCTATGAAATTACCAACAGCATTTTCCACAGAACTAGAATAAACAGTCCTAAAATTTGTATGGAATCACAAAAGATCCTAAATAGCAAGGTAGTCTTGAAAGAGAAAAAACTGGATGCATCACAGTTCCAGATTTCAGGTTATACTACAAAGGTACAGTAATCAAAACAATATGGTACTGGCACAAAAATAGACACATAGATCAGTGGAGCAGAATACAGAGCCCCAAAATAAACCCATACTCTTATAGTCAATTAATCTTCAACAAAGGAGGAAAGAACATGCAATGGGAAAAAGTCTCCAAAATGATGTTGGGAAACTGGACAGCTACATGCAGAAGAATGAAACTGGACTACTTTCTAACACCAAACACAAAGATAAACTCAAAATGTATTATAGACCTAAATGTAAGGCCTGCAACCATAAAAATGCTAGAGGAGAGCACAGGCAACAATTTCCCTGACATTAGCCTTAGAAACATTTTTCTAGATATATCTCTTGAGGTAAGGGAAACAAAAGCAAAAATAAATTATTGGGACAAAGCCAAAATAAACAGCAAAGGAAACTATCAACAAAACTAAAAGACAACTGAATGGGATAAGATATTTGCAAATGACATATCCAAAAAGGGTCAGTATGAAAATATATAAAGAGCTCATACAACTCAAAACCAAGATAACCATCCAGTTAAAAATGGGCAGAAGAGGGGCACCTGGTTAAGAGTCTGCCTTCAGCTCAGATCATGATCCCAGAGGCCTGGGATTGAGCCCTGCATCAGGCTCCCTGCTCAGCGCAGAGCCTGCTTCTCCCTCTCCCTCTGTCATTCCCTCCACTTGTGCTCTCTGGCTCCCTCGTCAAATAAATAAATACAATATTTTAAAAAGGGCATAAGACATGAACACATACAGATGATCAATAGACATATGAAAAGATGCTCAACATCACTAGTCATCAGGGAAATACAAATCAAAAACAGAATGAGGTATCACCTTGTACTTGTCAAAATGGCTAAAATCAACAACACAAGAAACAGCAAGGGTTGGTGAAGATGTGGAGACAAGGAACCCTCATGTACTGCTGATGGGAAGGCAAACTGGTGCAACTACTCTGGAAAACAGTATAGATATACCTCAAAAATTTAAAAATAGAATTACCATATGAATCCAGTAATTTCATCACCAAGTATTTACACAAAAAATACAAAAACACTGATATGAAAAGTTATATGTACCCCTGTGTTTATTGCTGCATTATTTAAAATAGTCAAGATATGGATGCAACCTATGTGTCCATCAATAGATGAATAGATAAAGAAGAGGATATATTTATATATTTATACAAATATAATATATGTAATGAAATATTATATTATTGTCATAGAAAGCATGTTATTTGCAATGACATGGATGGATCTAAAGAGTATAATGCTAAAGGAAATAATTCAGAAAAAGACAAATACCATATGATTTCACTTATATATAGAATTTAAGAAACAAAATAAATGAGGAAAAAAAGACAAGTCCCCCCAAAACCCTGACTCTTAACTATAGAGAATAAACTGATGATTACCAAAGGGAGGTAGATGGAGGGATGGGTGAAATAGGTGAAGGAGATTAAGAATACACTTATTGTGGGTGCCTGGGTGGCTCAGTGGGTTGATCCTCTGACTTTGGCTCAGGTCATGATCTCAGGATCCTGCCTCGGACCCCCATCAGGCTCTTTGCTTGGCAGGAGCCTGTTTTCCTCTCTCTCTCTGCCTGCCTCTCTGCCTACTTGTGATCTCTCTCTCTGTCAAATAAATAAATAAGATCTTAAAAAAGAATACAATTATTGTGATGATCATTGAGCAATATATAGAATTATTGAATCACTGTATTGTATACCTGAAATAATATAACACTGTATGCTAACTATGCTAAATTAAAAAAAAAATTATGGAAAATCATTTGGGTGGGGGAAAACCTCTTAAATAATGTTTTAATCTAATTCACAATTATATGAATTGATACATTTTTAAGTGATCTATGTTTATGTTAAACTTTTCTTCTTTATGCTTGAAAAGATTGTATTTATTCTCTAGAAATGTCTTTAAAGATTTTATTTACTTACTTGAGAGAGAGTGAGAGGGAGAGCACAGAAAGAGTGAGAAGGAGAAGCAGACTCCCTGCTAAGCAGAGAGCCCAATGTGAGACCGGATCCCAGGATCCTGAAATCATGACCTGAGCCTAAGGCAGACAGGTCACCAACTGAACCACCCATGTGCCTTATTCCCTAAAATTTTAGGTTCTGGGGATATCTTTGAAACTTGAAAACTAGCATACAAATGTTAATTATTATTTTATCTTACCAAGTTGATAACTGAAATCTTTTTCTAGAATAATATGCTGTTCTATTTTTCCATTACATTGTTAGTATGTTGATGTTATACATACTCAGGATTCAGCTACTTGAAAGACTGTCATTAGTTTTAGATCTATTTCCAGATATCCAAGAAAAAGTTTTCAACTGATCCCCAAAGGCTTTTTTAATCTTAACAATGAAGTGAACTTATCCTATCTTTAGTCCTTGAGCCTTTTGAAGAATTGTTGTAAAAGATCATTTCTTCTTTTTATCAATTTCATTTTATCCTTTTTCTTTTTAATCTTGCATTATAAATTTTGACTTGCATTATAAATTATATCTACAGTGATATTATTTTAAATGCCAAAGAGGTGCATATGAAAGTTATCATCTTTGTTTTAATAATAAAGCATGTATATTCATATTGAGGTTGATAATGGCAAAAATATTATTTATTCCATACAGTCAATGTTCACTAACTCTATAATTACATAACTTTTCTTATAAGAAAAAAAAAATAAGGGAAGCCTGGAGTGGCACAGTTGATTAAGCATCTGACTTTTGATTTTAGCTTAGGTCCTGATCTTAGGGTCCTGACATATAGCCCTGAGTTGGGCTCTGTGCTTAGTGTGGGGTGTGTTTAAGATTCTATCTCTCTCTGGCCTTCCCACTCATGCTCTCTCTCTTTCTCTCTAAAGTAAATATCAACCTTTAAAGAAAAAGAAAAGAAAATTTAAGGGTATCTTTTAAATCATAAGAAAGGACCTTCATGTCTTGTGCTTTAACATAATCTCCCTTTTGAGTATTTCTTTCCCCCATTCATAGAGATGAATCCTTTTAATGTTGCAATTTGAGGATATTTCGTTTCCGTTCTTTTGAGAAAATATGCATTTATTTCAATAGACATTTCAATATCACTATCAAAATTTTAAGCTAAGTCTTCCATCAAATAAAAAAAGTAGGTCTGAAATTATCTTCAACAAGGTTGACAATGTCTTGTTCTGGAAAATATCATAAAACTATAATGATATTATTACCACATTAATCTTATCAATGATGGTTTATTAGAATGAAAAAATGTTATTTAAAAAAGCAGTTTTTTAAAGTTTCATTTAAGAAAGTTGTACTTTTTACCATTAATAAGTAATTTCATCATTACAAAATGGCAACAATACTTCCTTTACTCTTTACAAAGACATTTACTTACCATCTGAATGTTACACTTAATTTCAAGGACAATCAAACAAGTTATTCTGAATGTTATTTTCATAACAACATAAAGTATCTCAGAACCATTTTTCAATAAAATGTGGTATTTGAACCAATCTGTTGGCAATCAGAGAGACAGGAAACATGCTTATACATATGACTGCTCTAACTTAAGGGGTTGGCAACCTTTAACATTTAAGCCAGATGGTGAGACACTATGATACTTGGATTGGCAACCAGTCTCTGGCAGTAGCTCAACCCCCTATGCTTTACTACTATTTGGAGTTACCACTACTATTCCTGGCCACTGGCATAGGCATGATCAATACTGATCTTGGATCTCACAAATTTATCATGATGTCCAAGTCTTTCTACCACATCTGTCCTAAAATCTGTAATGGCAAATGAAAGAAAGGAAAAGATGTTATAAATCCTGAGGAGTGATTTTTAGAATATTATTATTCTATTGTAATTATAATAATATCTGAGACATAAGAAATTCAGTGTTTCATTGAGCAATATCTTTATCAAGTGGCCATCCTGCCTTAGGGTGACAATCACAATGATGGGAAATTCATCATCTATCTTTTCATAGCTGAAGCCAAGAGCAAGTAAAACAATTGAAGTTGGGCTTTACGACCACACAAGTATTGGTTGTGATGATGTGGATAAAAGCTCTTGTAGGTGTGAAAATTTTATAAACTCGCTCATTATAAAAATTATATAGAATAAAATGAGAGGAATGATTTATGAATAATTTCAGGCTCACTTCCAGTATTCCTTGCTTTACTAATCTCTCAAAAAATGGACAAGGGATATAAGGTAGAATTGTACACTCACTACCCTTTAGTGTCTGATGTGCACCTCTATTTCTTTTTATTACCACTTTTCTGAATTAGTCCAAAATATAGTAGTTTGCTTTTATAATTACAACAGCCCCTCTATTTCTTGCCCCATTTCTCTCTCTATTGCTAAACAACAAAACAAAATTTCTCATAAGCAAGTTTTGGAATGATGAGGGAGAATGATGAGGGAGAAAATTCGCTTATTTCACACAGGAGAAATACACTTAACAAGAAAAAATCAAAGTCTCCCAAGCCGATGATGCCAACAATACCTGTATGTCCAGTTCTTTTAAAGCAGCCAACAATTCTGATTGAACACAATTTGGGTCAGTTTTTTTAATTTCTAAGAAAAAAATTCCATGTTCAATTGCAATATACAGGAATATTATTATTTTATGCTGTTTCAGGACTTAAAGCTTTAAGAATGCTTCTTAAAAACTGATGGCTCCTATAATTTATGAAGTATTTAAACTTTGTAATTCAAGGTTAGTTTTAGGAAGATCTGCTACTCTCGGTTCATCTTCAAACCCAGGCCTTTTAGAAATACAACATTCTTTCTTTTTAGAAATATGAAACTCTCATATTTCAGAAATGATGTTTTCAACATAGTATAGTACTAGACTGAAGGAAAAATGTCATTTGTTTTCTCTCATCACTCTCTGATCACTCTCTTTTTCACTTCTCTACTCAAAAGCTAGAATGATATTTATAGAATGCAAGCAGAGATCATTATTTTCATTAAAATATAGCAATGATGATTTTGTGCATTGAACATGTGTATGGGCTCTTAGATAAAATTTGGTCCTTTTTCAGTGTATATGCTTCTGTGCTGCTGAAGGAAGCACTAGAATCTGGCCCTTTTATTCTTCCAAACTTAACTCATACTGAAAATTTAAATCATCTACCTCAGAGCTCGTAAAAAGGACAAGAAAATGAAGACTGGCTCCATAAACATCATCCCACTATCCAGGGAATTCTTGTCCAGGAAGAAAAATAACCTTAGGTTTCAAAAGTTCCAAAGCTGAAAAGCAGGTTACTCAACTTGCCCTCATCAAGGTGAGGTACTCCTTTATCAGAATGGTAGTTCACTCAACTGGTTTTATCAAACAACTGTTTATTCTTCAAAGTCCATTTCAAAACCTCAACTCTGTTCCCATCAACACTGAAATTTTAGATAAGGAACTTTGCCCATGATAATAAGCTCTACATTGAAACTTCTGTTTTAAATCAGACTCCAATAATATAAAAAACATCTTGTCCTTAACCTCCCCTTGGCAATCTGTCAAGGCCAGTGTCTCTCTTTACATAGTAGTTGATCAAGGCTCTGCTTGATCTACAGATTGTTTTGGTGATGTTTCAGAAGTTGCTCATTAAGCTGCATCATAGTATCCTTCATCTCTGGCTTCTTTCTCTGGCTTTTTATCTGCTTGAATGATTCCCTTTCTTCAGAAGTCTATTTAAATATTCCCTCCTCATAGGGACATAGGACCTGCATTTTTCCTACTTTTCTCTATTACAGTCCTCTCTCTATTATCTTTGTAACAATTTATTAAGTAAAATAATGTGATTGCTTACTCAGTTGTATTTTGCTTGTTTTCACTCAGCTAGATGTAATCATGAGGAACTCAGGAACTACTAGGATTTTCTAATAACTATATCCTGATTGAATGTGGAAAGAGAGAGAGAGAGAGAGAGAGAGGAAGGCAGGCAGGAAGGAAGAAAAGAAAGACATTGAGGATACAAAACAAATGAGATGCAGCTTTTTTTTTTAGGATTTTTATTTATTTGATAGAGAGAATGAGAGAAAGAGAGAGCACTAGAAATGGAGGGTCCGAGGGAGAAGCAGACTCCCTGCTGAGCAGGGAGCCAGATGCAGGATTTGATCCTGGGACTCCAGGATCATGACCTGAACCGAAGGCAGTTGCTTAACCAACTGAGCCACCCACGCACCCCTGAGATACAATTCTTTTTCAAATATGTCTTGGGGTCAAATAAAGAAAATACAAAATTTAATATCTGTTTGGTCTATGTACACAGATGCTCCAAAAGTAGTACAGACTGAAACAATAATTGCTGATGATATTAAGGAAATAAAAGAAAAATAATATGTCTTGAGTGATTGAAAAATAAGTAATATTGGCCAGAAAAAAATTTTCAGTATGCTACAGGAATCTGACTCAACTATGATGCTCTCAATGAAAAAAATAAACACTAGTGTTTTCTGAATATTTAGTGCTGAGTGAAAAAGTTTTACCATCATGCATGAAACCTGATCCAGCTCAGCCCCTGATTAGGTACTCAGGGGTGAGGTTTGAAGGACAAATAATATTGCCAGACTTTTACAACTTAAAAGCTATACACTATCTTTATCACCTATTAGAGAAGCAGAATCTCTAATTAATGTTAAATGAGTGGTGATATATGGGTTCATTCACCCTGGACTGTTATCAACTGCTGCATAACAAATTGTTTCAAAATTTAGTGACCTAAAACAATAAATATTTACTAACTCAAACAATTGCCAAAAGCTGGATTTCTTTTAGAAAAAGAAGTGGAGGGGTGCCTGGGTGGCTCAGTGGGTTAAAACTTCTGCTATCAGCTCAGGTCATGATCCCAGGGTCCTGGAGTCGAGCCCCACATTGGGCTCTCTGCTCAGCAGGGAGCCTGCTTCCTCCTCTCTCTTTGCCTGCCTCTCTGCCTACTTGTGATTTCTGTCAAATAAATAAATAAAAATCTTAAAAAAGAAAAAAGAAAAAAAAGGAAGTGGAGTAACCCAGACCAGTGGTTCCTCTGGGGTGTTTCATGGTGTTTGTTAGGACTGCAGGAAGATTTGACTAGGATTGGAGAATTCACTTTCTGGATATATGTGTGTATGTATGCACACATACACACATATATCCATGCATATCCATATACAACCAACCAGTCAAATAACATTTATTTCATTGGATGTTTGCTGGAAACTTTGAGCTGATACCAAGCTTCCATAAATTTTTTCAACTCATGAAGCCTTAGGAGGAGTTCAAGTCTGATAAGTTTTCTGTGAAGATGAATGCTAATCTATCAGTTGGCTGGTGTAGTTTGCAGGAATTTTCCAGGGAGAGCCACAAGGGACAATATTTCTAGTATTCTAGATATTTGGGTCCTAAGAGAAAATATTTCTGATAAACCTCAGGATGTCCTGCTGTGCATGTTTTCATGTTCAAGGTACTCACAAATTATGTATGATCGAATTCAAGACTATTTCTATTCAACCTTACTGTCCTAAAAGATAGCTGCTTAGAGATTCATAAGAGGCCTGGGACCAAGCAGGATGTCAAGTAGGTTTATTGCCAGAATCAGAATCCATGTAAATAGACATGCACACATACATACACACATATGTACATACACATATATATAACACATATTTGCATGCATAAATACATATATGGAAAATATATTAAATATACATATATCCAATTCAAGACAACCAAGTAGGAAGCTTATTTACTTACCTTCTATTTGGGGAGAAAAAGATATTGAAGATACAATGAAATAGAACAAAGAAAATGTAATTATGGAAATGCTGTGAACAGGAAAATTCATCAGTAAGCACATACCTATATAGTTTTCTGGGCTACTAAAAATAAGAAAATCAAGCTAACAGCATATCAAATAAATTCTTCTTATTTTATTTTTTACTGTTAATGTTTTATTATTGATATTGTTTATCTTTTATTTCTGGCTTTCCATTTGTTTTTGTTTTTCATTCTATTTTATTTCTTTTTAGTGTTCCAGCATTCATTGTGGCATTTCCATTTGAATCATAATGTCTTTTTCTCTGCTTTCACACATGGTGTCTTTTCCCACTTAACTAATTAGAATATTAATAATAGTTATTTTAATGTTCCTCTGAAATTATTGCAACATTTGTCAGCTCTGAATCTGTTTATTTCTTTTTTCTTTTTTTAAATATAAATTTTAGATAGTTAACATACAATGCAATATTAGTTTCTGGAACAGAATTCAGTGATTCATCACTTATATATAACACCCAGTGCTCATCATAACAAGTGCCCTCCTAAATACCCATCACCCATTTAGCCCATCTCCCATCCACCTCCCCCCACCCCCTGTCAACCCTCAGTTCTCTATTGTTAAGAGTCTCTTATGGCTTGTTTTCTTCTCTCCTTTTTTTTCTCTTCCCCCTTCCCATATGCTTATCTGTTTTCTTTCTTAAATTCCATTTGTGATTGAAATCATATTGTATTTGTCTTTCTCTGACTATTTCACTTAGCATGATACACTCTAGCTCTATTCATGTTTTTGTAAATGGCCAGATTTAATTCTTTTTGATGGCTGAGTAATATTTCTCTCTGTGTGTGTGTGTGTGTGTGTGTGTGTGTGTGTGTATACATTGTGTACACATGTTGGGTCTACACTATATATGTATGTGTATGTGCACACACACACACACACACACACTATACCTTCTTTATCCATTCATCTGCCGATGGACATTTGGGCTCTCTTCATAGCCTGATACAATGCTGCTATAAACATCAGGGTGCATTTATGCTGAGTTTTGTATCCTTTGGGTAAATACCTACTAGTGCAGTTGATGAATTGTAGGGTAGTTATCTATTTAACATTTTGAAGAACCTCCATACTGTTCTCTAGGGTGGTTGCACCAGTTTGCATTCCCACCAGCACTACAAGAGGGTTCCCCTTTCTCCACATCCTTATCACCAACTGTTTTTTCTTCTAATGTTAATTTTAGCTATCCTGACAGATGTAAGATGGTATCTTATCATGATTCTGATTTGTATTTCCCTGATGTTGAGCCTCTTCTCATGTGTCTGTTACTATTTGTATGTCTTCTTTGGAGAAGTGTCTGTTCATGCCCTCTGTCTATATCTTAATTGGGTTATTTGTTTTTTAAGTGTTGAGTTTGGTAAGTTCTTTGTAGATTTGGATATTCACCCTTTATCAGATATGTCTTTTGCAAACATCTTCTTCCATTCCATAGGCTGCCTTTTAGTTTTCTTGATTGTCTCCTTTTTTGTGTAGAAGCTTTTTTACCTTGATGAAGTCCCAATAGTTCATTTTTACTGTTTGTCTTACCTGTGTTAACATGTCTAGTAAGAAATTGCTATGGCCAAGGTCAAAGAGGTTTCTGTTTGCATTCTCCTCTAGGATTTTGATGGTTTCCTTTCTCACATTAAAGTCTTTTATCAATTTTGAGTTTATTTTTTTGTATTGTGTAAGAAAATGGTCTAGTCTTATTCTGTGTTGCTGTCCAGTTTCTTAGCACAATCTGTTGAAGTGACTGTCTTTTTTTCCATTCGATATTCTTCCCTGCTTTGTCAAAAATTAGTTGGCCATATAGTTGTGGGTCCATTTCTGGTTTTCTATTCTATTGCATTGATTTGTGTGTCTGTTTTTGTGCTTACTATACCATTGTGATGACTAAAATTTTGTAATACAGCTTGAAATCTGGAATTGTGATGTCTCCAGTTTTGGTTTTTCTTTTTCAGAATTGTTCTGGCTATTTGAGGTCCTTTGTGGCTCTATACAAATTTTAGGATTGTTTGTTCCAACTCTGTGAAAAATGCTGGTGATATTTTGATGAGGATTGCATTAAATGTTAGATTGCTTTGGGTAGTATAGATATTTTAACAATGTTTATTCTTCCAATCCATGAGCATGGAATGTTTTTCCATTTCTTTGTGTCCTCTTCAATTATTTTCATAAGTTTTCTATAGTTTTCAGAGTACAGATCTTTTACTTCTTTAGTTAGATTTATTACTAGGATCTTATTGGTTTGGGTGTAATTGTGGATGGGATCAATTCCTTGATTTCCTTTTCTGAAGCTTCATTATTGGTACATAGAAATGCAACAGAGGGATGCCTGGGTGGCTCAGTTGGTTAAGCAGCTGCCTTCAGCTCAGGTCATGATCCCAGCGTCCTGGGATCGGGTCCCACATTGGGCTCCTTGCTTGGCAGGGAGCCTGCTTCTCCCTCTGCCTCTGCCTGCCTCTCTCTGCCTGTGCTTGCACGCTCTCCCTCTCTCTAACTAATAAATAAATAAAATCTTAAAAAAAAAAGAAATGCAACAGATTTCTGCACATTGATTTTTATATCCTACAACTTTGCTCAATTCATGAGAGTTATAGCAATTTTTGGTGGAATCTTTCAGGTTTTCTACATAGAGTATCATATCATCTGCAAATAGTGAAAGTTTGACTTCTGCGATTATTCCAACATCTGAATCACCTCTGAATCTATTGATTCCTTTATTTCTCAATAATCAGTTGAGGTCACAAACCAAACCACTGCCCTCCCAAATTATAGAAACAGAGAGTTAGGGTGCTTGAGTGGTATAGTTGGTTAAGGGTCTGAGTCTTGTTTTCCATTCATGTTTTGATCTCAGAGTCATGAGATAGAGCCTTGTGTCAGGCTCTGTGCTGAGTTCAGACTGCTAAAGTTTCTCTCTCCCTTTCCCTCTGCCCCTCCCTGCCTCACTAATTCTTTCTCAAATAAATAAATAAATCTTTTTTTTTTTTTTTTTTTTTTTTTTTTTTTTAAGAGAGAAACAGATAGGTAGATACTCAGAACTACAACCTACCAGAGCAGAAACCAGTACTCAGGTACAAATACCTATGCTGTAATTGACAAATTGCTGGAGGCTAGTATGGGTAAGTCAGATGATTAAAAATCTAGGAAGTTGCCAGTCTCACATGACTTCTATGATTTTTAAGTAAAAATGCCCTATCAGATTCTCAATTTGTTCAAAATAATAATAGAAACAGTGTATTCAATATACATGATATAACTTATAGTGTATATATATATATAATATATATATCTTATGTATAAGTGGAAGTGAATAAATAAATAAATAAATGGCAAATAATGGGATTAATTAAACAAACTAAATATATGCATGCTTTCATTCTCTAAACTTTTTAAAAAAGACTTAAAATTATAAAATAATAAATATCACAATGTATTATTGGGTTTGTGATATATATAAGCTTAATATGTATAACAATAATAGCATAAAAAGGGAAAGATGGAATAGGGCTGTATAGAAATCACATCTTAAAATCTCACTGGAATTAAATTTGTTTACATTCAATGCCGATTCTGATAAGATGTATATGTAAACATAGGGCAACTACTAAGAAAATAACTTTAAACAATACAGTGAAAAAATCATCAAAGAAATTAGAATGCTACCCTAGGAAATACTTAGTGAAAAATTACACAATAAAGGAAGAATAGAGGAGCAAACTAAGCATGGCACATATATAAGAGAAGAAGTAAATATATAAATCCAACTATATCCATTATAACATTAAACATGAGTGGATTAAAAATCTAACTGAAAGACAAATATTTTTAGATAAGATTAAAAAACATTATAGGAGGCACATTTTATATTCAAATATAAAAAAGAATTAAAAACAAAAGATGAAGAATGCCACCCAGGCGCCCCGAAGAATGGTATATTAAAATAGCAATTATAAAAAAGCTGGAATGCCTATAGTATTACAAGAAAGTAGGCTTTAAAACAGAAAATGCTATAAGATATAAAGAGGGACTTTTTAAATAATACAAATGTTAATCCATTAGAAAAATACTATAATTATAAACAATGGCACCTGACAATGAAGACCAAAAATACATGAAGCCAAAACTGACAGTATAGAATGACAGTATAGAAACTGGTTCAACAGTAATAGGGATTATTCAACAAAAATAGGGATTCAATATTCCACTTTTAATAATGTATAGACCTAGGCAAAAAATTAACAAATATGTCCATACCAGTAACTATATTGGTCCAATCTGTTTATCCTTTTCCCTCTTTTCACTTCCAGAACCTCACACATATTCTTCAGGGTATTATTATTAGCAAAATCAAGAAATTTTCTTGTTAGTTCAGACTTTAAAAATGTTTGCTAGGGCATTAGAGATGTGGTTCTTAAATAGTGCTCAATACAGAAACATGTGGTAAAAATGGGTAGGTATAGTGTGTGCTTTTTTGCAAGGAAAATATCTAAGATAAAGTAATTGCTAAGTCTTCAAACAAGATAGGAATAGTCTTAATAGGGAAAAGCAGAAGCTTCTGTATCCAAGATACATACACTCATTTGAATTCATCAAAATGTCTTTACTACAATTATGTAGCTCTCAGTCTTTCTAATAAGAGAAATTTTCCTTAGTACCTCTGGAATGCCTGTGAATTTAACTTACATTGTATTATAGTAACTTGCTGTATCATATCAGGCTTCACTGTCTGTTTTTTTTTTTTTTCTTTTTCTTTTGCCTTTTTTCAGTAAGATTTTCAGGATGTGATATCTTGTAGAATAGTCATAAAAAAAATCTGGTCCTCAGAATTTGCCTTGAGCTGAGAAACTAAGGCATAATTTGTCATTTTCCTTCTTCTATCAAGTTCCATTGTGAGCAGCCATCATATCTTAATTCTGGTACAAAATACTGCATCATTCATAGATTAATGTCAGAAGCAAAAACAACTCCAATTATTTTAAATAGAAAAGGAATTAAAACAGGCATATTGAAAAAAAAAACAGGCATATTGGTATTCACGATATTAAGGGAGATTGGAAAGAGAAATTTCTAGACAATCCTGTCTAATAGTGACTCACAAAATAATACAGAATTGCTCTATGAAGGCTTCCATTAAAGTATGCCAAATGCTAGAAGCTGCAATCATTCCTGACATAACTGCCTTTCCCATCTGAGAAGCTAGAAAATGGACACTGGAATGACTTTTGCTATAGAATGACTTCATGTGTTACTTACCAGACCTATCAGCCAGAAGTTCTAGGAAATAGTCTTGGGGCTCAACTCCATCCTCCAGATCTCAAGAGTATATCTACTTCTTAGAAAGTAATTACTAGATATAAATGAGTCTAAAATGCACTTTATTTCCAGTCTCTTCTGATAGATAAAAGTCAGAATAGAGAGTAATTGTATGCCTAATCCTGAATATTCAGGAAATAAATGGAATCTGTATATCATAGTAATCTTATTCTCATGTAATTCATTTTTTTTCTAAAGATTTCATTTATTTATTTGACACAGAGAGAGAGGTCACAAGGAGGCAGAGAAGCAGGCAGAGGTAGAGGGGGAAGCAGGCTCCCTGCTGAGCAGAGAGCCTGATGTGGGGCTCGATCCCAGGACCCTGAGATCATGACCTGAGCCAAAGGCAGAGGCTTAACCCACTGAGCCACCCAGGCACCCCATCTCATGTAATTCATTTAAAAATACACATGAATTATAACTTATTTAATGGTAGTTCCTTTTGTTCCTGGACTTATATTTCCATATAATTTTTTACAGAATTTGTCATATATATATATAATTTAAAAATTTGTATTAATATGCATTTATATGCATCTTATATGCATATAAAATGAACTTCAAAATATATGCAATTACCATGATATTTTGAGTGTCATATTGAATAATTATTCTAAATTATGTTATTATTACAGTTGTTATTGAGTTCATATTTAATCCAAGTAACAAAATATATCTTGATTTTGAAATATGAGTATCAGATCAAATAAAATTATATAAAGGAAGCATTATAATGGGGTAGGTAGATCTTATTAACAACTTTTTTATGTGTCCATAATTTAGTATTTTTTAAATGTTAGAATGAAATATTATTCAGTGATCCTTAATAACAAAATGAAAAGAGGGTATAGGCACTATTATGAATGTTTATGGAAGGCACATTAGTGATTGTTGCTAAGTCCATTATTTTGGTAGAATCCACAATGGTGAAATTCCAACATATTTCTATTAAAATAATCTATATCAAACAAACTCATGGTGGGAATGAATAAATTTGAGGACAAATACTCCAGGAATGACAGGGACAAGGTGTCTTTTTCCAAAGAGAAAACAAACTTATATTTCAATAAACTTGTCAAAAGAGTTATGAAAATCTGTCCCCTATGACTCATAAAGATGTTAAAATATATTACTGCTTTTTTGAAAATTCAGTTACAATATTTTGGATTTAAATATAGATTTTTTAATTACTTCTTCCTTGAAATATGTAGCAGAAATACAGGTGACTGAAAGTGTTCACTAAACTTTCTCATTACTCAGAGTAGTGAAAACTAAGAAAGGATATGTGTTAGCAGTTAGAAAGTATTTTACAGATTTTGAATAGTTAAGTACTAAGATGGAGAGTTACTGTCTTAATCAGCATCACACATTTGCTATCTTACTGACATAGTTGCTGATACTTACTATTTTATTGGATACATTCATTGCTTTGTCTCACAGAAGCAATGCATTATTTTGGAACAGAGTTCATTACCATAAAATAGTCTCTTCTCATGGCCATGGAGAAAGGAAGAGTGTTTGTAAAATACGCAAATAGATTTGTGCTGATTTTCACAGTAAAGTCCTTTTCATTTTAAGGCTTACTGTCATATTGTACCCAGGAAAGCATTTATAGAAAATAGAATAGATTGAATTCATGTCAAGAAGAGTAGATAATGCATACTTCTCAAAACAAATGACTTTAAAGGAAAAAAAATCTCATTAAGTATGTTTTTCATCAGAGATTAATGGATATCAAGGTTTTTCAATATACTTCTTAATCTCAAGAAAATCACTAGAGAGAATTCTATTTTGTTTTAGTGTTAGGAGTTGCTGCTAGTTCCTAGGTTACATCATGAAATTCTTATCTTTAGAATGTAGTAGTTTTAATATTTTGATCATTCTATATGTGTGAACAGAATTTAATTCAGAAATTACAGAAACAATATTTTCTGTTTTGATATACCTGTAAAGTTACACTTCTGTTTATAAGTGCACTGCTATTTTTGGCGCATGAACAAATATATTTCAGTTCTATAGCCTTTTAATCTTGAAAATGGACTTTCAAAAACATGTAGCAGCTGAAAGCTTCATTGTGCACCCCATAAATAATCACATAATCCATTGGCAAAGACATAGAAATGGAATTGAAATAGCATTTTGTAGGGTTAATTTGGTTTCTGGTAAATGCTGAAAATTATAACTAGGTTTTTTTATGACTATTTTAAGAATACAATTGTGCGGAATTAATTGAAACAAATTCTTTCCCCTGTGTACAATGCAGATACCTTAGTATCCCAATGAAAGAAGGTTGCAACTTATTTAGAATAACAAATTCATTTTCTTCTCCAGATTCATAAAGGAATTTGAATAGTATCTGCTCTATTGCTTTTTTAATCTTACTTTATTTCTCTGCCTCTGTCTCTCTTTGTCTCTCACTCTCTCTCTGTCTCTTTCTCTTCTGTCTTCATGATTTTCTTATATGATTTGTGGCAAAGTATACTTGCTCAAATTTTGAAATGGAATTAGTGAAAAATATATAACTATGACATATAAAAATTTTAAAAAATGAGAAGTATATACATTAAATAAGTCTCTCCATCCCAAACCCCAAATCTGAGCCTTAACTCATTCCTTTCAGGGGGTTCTTACCCTGCAGGAAGTAACCACTGATAAATATCTGTTGTATAAAGTCCCAAAGGTTTTATCTGAAAATACCAATATATACAAGAAAAAAAAAATGCCTATTGTTCTATTACATGGTAATAACCACTATTAACATTTGGACGAATATCTGTCCAGAACTTTTGCAGAGAAAATGTTTGTTGACATGTGATATAAATTCACTGAAGATAACATAAATTGAAATGAGGAATGTATCATATGGATACAAGGTTTTCATTGCATTAAACTTATGACTGCAGCTAGGGCTCACATATGGGCTAGATTCACAGACCAGAATGCTTCAAGTTCTTTTACTCAGTCTCTGATCTTTGCATTCCCAGAATGTTGGCTTTGTCGATCTTTTTCCCTACAGATCGTCTTTCATTGTTTTCCAGACCAGAAAACAGATATTATTTCTGACATCTCACAAGTTTACACATTATAGATAAAATTATTGAATAAACTCTCAGAAGACATTTTGAGAAAGATGTAATTGGTCCAGACTGGTCAGGGTGGTCATGGCTTCCAGGATATATCAGGTGTGGTCAAGCTAAGAGAAAGGATTTATGATCTATAAACAAGGCATCTAAAATGAATCTTGAGGATCTGGTAGAGTGATATCTAACTAGAAAGGGCAGTTAATTTTCTGCCAAGAAATAATTCAATATATGCCTTCTTTAATTATTTAATTTTTTTTCAATTTTTAAAAAGATTTTATTTATTTGACAAAGAGAGACACAGCCAGTGAGAGAACATAGTCAAGGGGAGTGGGGGAGGGAGAGGCAGGCTTCCCCTGGAGCAGGGAGACCAATGAAGTACTGGGTCCCAAGACCCTGGGATCATGACCTGAGCCTAAGGCAGATGCTTAATGACTGAGCCACCCAAGCACCCCAGTAATTATTTAATTTTTAACAGTAACCTCAAAAATATGGAAATAAATAGCATTATTTTTCAATTGACAGTAGTATATCCTTAACATATTTCTATCTCAATTAATACATCCTACATCCTTTCAACAACCACACGGTATTTTACAATATAAATATACCACATTAATTAACTAGTTCTATATTTGGCATTTGGGGTACTCAAAATTATATCCTTCCAGGTCATGTTTTGTACATAGCCACACTTATTTTCTTAAGATAAATGCTCAGAGAGTAAAATTGATAGATTAGTGTACACATAGTTTTACAGATTTATATATTATAAAATATCTCCCCTCCAACTAAAACATGACAATTCATGTTCTTACTAATATTTAATAGGGAACCTATTCCTTCCTTATACATTGACACCATTATTATACAAAATCCCTTGATTTTACTATAATATATACTTGTCAATATCTATTTGAAATAGATTTTCCTTATTATTTGGCCTCAAAGAACCTGTAATATTCTTCTCAGAATCTAGAGAAAAAGTATTTTTCCTTGGCTATTTTATTTCTGCAATCCAATATGTACCCATTCAAATAACTGGACTTTTCTTCTGTAGTGCTGTCAATGATGGTGGAAAATTAGAAACAAACTATCTCCTTGCTTTACTCTCTGTTAGGGACCAAATGACTTTTACAAGCTTCTTGAATTTGTTAAACATCTTTGTTAAATACACAAAAGCAATTAAGCATTCATGTATGCCTTACTGGTCTCAGTGATAACTTTTGTAGCAAAGACATAATCAGATTTATTTACTCTTGTCATCATTTGCATTTATCTGGAGATGTGCTCTTTCAAACTATTGATTTAACAACTTGGTACATTTAGTTCTGGAATTGGTTTAGGAAAAAGAGTGAAACAAAAAGAACATAACATTTCTAAATTAAGGAAATATTGGTAGATTGACTTAATGCTGTGTTATTTTCCCTGTCTTTTGAAATATTGTTATTCCAAATTCATTAGTAAGAGTAGCAATATAGTAATTCATTTACCTTTGTCACATATATGTAAAAATATTTGCATATTTATATGAGATAATTTCATCTGAAAAAATCATTAATCTTTTAAGAAATCCATGTAATGATTACTTCTTAATAGCAAGAGTAACAAGCTTAGTAATCTTATTTTATTAAAATGATTTTTAAAGACTTAAAACTGAATATGTTAAAGAATTTTTAAAATTGTGTTATGTTAGTCACCATACAGTACATCATTAGTTTTTGATGTAGTGTTTCATGATTCATTGTTTGTGTATTTTGAATATTAAGATTTACAGTGAGATAGCAAAAGTACTATATGTTTCCATTATTCCATTTCTAAAGTTTTTTTTAATTTTATTAAAGTTTTTTTTATTCATTTGAGAGAGAGAGCACAAGCAGCAGGGAGGGTCAGAGAGAGCTAATTTATAAGTTAATTTTCTATATAACTTTGAGATTCTAATTTTTATTGTTTTGGCATTGTGAAATGCTTTATTTGAAAGAGTTTTTTCAAAAGTTTCACGAACTTAAACCTTCTTTCAGAATTCTAAAATCAATAATACCAGACTTTTCTGGAGATTTCATAAAGCTGGTAGGCATAAATCTACATGTGCAGATACTTTTGATCTTGATGAAGTCCCTAAAATTCATTTTTGCTTTTGTTTCCTTTGCCTTTGGAGATATATCTTGAAAGAAGTTGGTGTGGCTGATGTCGGAAAGGTTACTTCCTATGTTCTCCTCTAGGATTCTGATGGATTCCTGCCTCACGTTGAGGTCTTTTATCCATTTCGAGTATATCTTTGTGTATGGGGTAAGAGAATGGTCGAGTTTCATTCTTTTACACATATGCTGTCCAATTTTCCCAGCACCATTTATTGAAGAGACTGTCTTTTTTTCACTGTAAATTTTTTCCTGCTTTGTCAAAGATTATTTGACCATAGAGTTGAGTGCCCTTAATTATCCTCTCTGGACTTGCTTTTGAAATACTTGATTTGAATGTACCTGCAAAACCCTTTAATATCTGGCCTAATTCCCAGCTCCAGTTTTTGTTGGCTAGTACTGTATGTGGTCATCCATAGTTTATAAATGACCATTAATAAATTTATGTGTTGCTATGTAAATCTATTATTAATATTGCAGAATATAAGAAACAATTTAATAGGGGCACCTGGGTGTTTCAGTGGGTTAAAGCCTCTGACTTTGGCTTAGGTCATGATTCCAGGGTCCTGGGATCAAGTCCCGCATTGGGCTCTCTGCTCAGCAGGGAGCCTGCTTCCCCCTCTCTCTCTGCCTGTCTCTCTGCCTACTTGTGATCTCTGTCTGTCAAATAAATAAATAAAATATTTTTTAAAAAGAAACAATTTAATATACTTTTTTCAAATTTATCATGCTTATCCGAGTAAAGGTTTTATAAAATTATAATCTCAGATTTGGAAGGCATGTTAAGAATTCAATAATTATTTCTAATGGTATAATTTACAGACACATAGAGTTACACATGGCTTAAAGTTTTCAGGTTATGTGCATTTCAACAAACTCACAAAATGTTGTGTTGTGTTTTTTTCAAAATTCCAGCTTTCATATCATCCAGCATTTATTTACCTTTTAGCTGGACTTCACTGTTTTATTTTTAAGTAAAAGATTATCTTCCATTTAATATCATTAACCCCACATTAACATCAGTGACATTGATTGCCTTTCAAATTTGATTAATCATGTTCAAAAGAACATTTATAACATTTGAAGAATATTGAAGTTGTGTGTAAATTCTCTCTGAACAATTGTATTTATATTGCAACAAATAGACTTGAATTAATTATTATTCCAAATTGAGTACTAATGATTTTCAACACTTTCATATTGCTATATAAGAATTCATGTCATATCTTTGATGGTTCACAAAAATCTGTTTTTTTTTATAGCCAAACAATTGTCAAGAATAAATTAATGCCTTCTTTCTTTATTATTTTTACTTACTTTTTATAAGCAAATTAAATTCTCATATAATAGGGCAGTATAATGACAAAAAATAACAAATTTCTCTATTATATTCCTACCACTAAAATACTTAATTAGCCTTGAATAAATGTAATAAGAAATATTTTAGCATAGTGTTAATAGACTATGTCAAGCAATGGAAACATATTTTAATACCACTTTTCCACAGGAAGCTCATTGTGAACATTAGGGCTTGTTTATTCTACAATGATTTGGCCAGTGTATGTAAGATTTTGAAGATTCTTTATTGCAACAAAAGATTAAAATGAAAATCATATAAATACCTTGCTTTCAAATAACTTATCATCTAGAAGTCAGGTTGCATGAGAAAAGAAACATTGATATCTATAATACATGATACATTATCATTAACTTGGACTCCTAGAATTGGTATAATATAAGGAAATTAAAATTAAATAATATAGGGGCACCTGGGTTGCTGAGAGGGTTAAGCCTCTGCCTTCGGCTCAGGTCATGATCTCAGGGTCCTGGGATAGAGCCCCGCATCAGGCTCTCTGCTCAGCAGGGAGCCTGCTTCCCTTCCTCTCTCTCTGCCTACCTCTCTGCCTGCTTGTGATCTCTGTCAAAATGAATAAATAAAATCTTTAAAAAATTAATATAAAGTAAAAAGAAGACTTTAATGGACAATTAATGTACTGCAGCATAAACAACAAGTCTGAAGTCTATGATGAGGACTATATTAACAGTTAAAAGTGACAGAGGAAAACCCAGAAGAAGACTTTAACGGACCATTAATATACTGCAGCGTAAACAACAAGTCTGAAGTCTGTGATGAGGGCTATATATGAACAGTTAAAGGTGACAGAGGAAAACCCAGAATGGGTCACCTCCAATTTAGAGTCATCACAAAAGAAACCTTATAGAATAACAGTTCAGATAAATCTTCATTAAGATTTTGTTGTAGGGGCACCTGGGTAGCTTAGTTGTTAGGCGTTTG